>JAKSZT010054479.1:923819-1017519 GCA_026826555.1 Tolypeutes matacus | reverse complement strand
CCCCAGGCCAAAGGAGAAAGTCCACAATGAGGAGGCCACGTGACTCCCCTGCACACTGAAGCGGGGGCCCTGGGGATGGAACTGCAGAGGGGGAGCTGGACCCTTGGGCACCGGGGACTTCAGGGACCAGGACCCACCTGTGCCATTGTCTGGGATCAGCACGACATTCACCAAGCCAGCCTCAAACTGCTCCTCCAGCTGGGCCAGACTCTCAAAGTAGCGGCCTTGATAGAACACCTTCTGGATGGTCCAGTGGGCAGGGTCCAGAGCCTTGTGGTCTACCAGCAGCTCCAACCCCACAGGGTGGAGGTAAAAACCAGCCCCTGAGATGTTGTAGTAGAGGCCAAACCAGGTGGCTCGGTCCCCTGAATGCAGACCACGGGGACCTGTGGTCATTGTCACCAGGTTCCGTCCTTTCTGTTTGTAGAAGCAACAGTGGTGGAGGAGACCAGCAGCCTGGGGCAGCTCTCTGTCGAAAATCATCTGGTCTATGTCCAGGTACTCTCGTTCCAGCACGGGTCGTCGGTAATAGGGCAGGGGGCCCCCGTGGCGCTCCACGGTCACATCCCGCAGGTAGGATGGGTGGGGCAACGGCCCCACCACCAGCTCGCTCACGTTGGGCTGGGGTTGTCCACCAAAGAAGACGATGGCCAGGGCCTCACGGGCAGGTGGGGGGCTCCCCTTGTCCAGGTGGGCCAGGGCTGAAGCCTTGGGGGGCAGCTGCAGCTCCACTGAGAAGACACAGTTGTCGGAGGGGCGAGCCTGTGCTGCATCCACCAGGCCTGGCCCCAGCTGCTGGGTCAGAAAGCTCATCACAGCTGTCAGCTCCTCTTTGTTCAGGTCTGCAAACAGCTGGTTCTGACCAGGGTGTGTCCAGGGCTGGGCACTGAGAGGTACAGAGGGACAGTGGGGAGGCAGAAATGGTTCGCCCCCATCTCTACCCCTGCCAGCTAGCAGTACACAAACCAAGGCAAAGATGGTAATAGCAGCCAGAGCGAGCAGAACCAGGGTGGTCTTCTGGTTCATTGTACTTTGACCCCAAGGACTGAACCAGAGTGGCGAGGTTCACTTTGGCTGCTGTGTCGGGGTACTCCCGGAGTCTGGCTGAGGTTCAGGGTAGTGAGGCATAGGAGACTGAAGGGTAGGAAGTCCCCAAGGAAAGCTGCAGGGAAGTGGGCAGGGCGGGCTGGGGTTGGGGGGCGGGTCTGAAGCAGGGCAGCGTGATTTCCACAGACCTTACATGGATTTGTCCTCCTGGCTCCAAATCAGTCTGCTCTCTGGTTCAGGGTGGAGCTGGGAATTTAAGAGAGCTGGGTTGGGGGAAGGAGGAGGAAGAAAAATTTCCAGATAATGTAGCTGGCCAGCCTGAGCACGGATGCACAAAGCCAGCAAGAAGCTGGGTCTGGGCAGCGGAGCCCCTCACATTCCCCTTAGCCCAGCTTCTTGCTCTAGCCCCCACCTGCCTAGAGCCAGAAGTTCTCCTGCTTCAGTAACTGTGAGCCATTGTTCTCCCTCCAAGGAAACTCCCACCTCAGCCCTTCAGCTTCCCCAGTGACATTCCTCTGTCAGATCTGTCTCCCTTCTCTTTCTCTCCCTGATAATTTTCTTGGCCAAAGTCCTTAATATTCTCTAGAGGACTCGTGATACTTAAAAAAGTCAAACAGAATAAATACAAGTAAAATTCTTGTAAGAGCTTTTATTAAAAATTACTTGGGAAGCAAATGTGGCTCAAGTAATTGGGCTCCCGTCTACCATATGGGAGGCCCTGGGAATCGAACCCGGGGCCTCCTGGTGAAAGCAAACTGGCAGATGGCCCGCGCCGCACAGAGAGCTAGTGTAGCAAGATGATGCAACAAAGGGAGACAAGTAGACACAGAAAAACACACAGCGAATGGACACAGAGAGCACAAGCGACGAGGGGGGCGGATAAATAAATGAAATAAATCTTTTTAAAAAGTTAGTTATACCATATCAAGTATTCTACAAAAATCTATCTGTTCTTCTATTTGAATACACATGCATAAAAACTCTGGTATAATGGCCTCCAAATGTGAACAGTAGCTATTTCTGAGTGGTAGGATTTGTAGTGTCTTTGCTTGAATATTTTAAAATAACTTTTTAATAAAATTTTCAAACAAATTTTAAAATCATGAAATGAGAGTTTACCAAAAGGATATTAGGACTTTAGTGTGGGAAGGGGCTGTTTCCTAAGGAACATTAAGAGGGTAGGTGTCAGAGGAGCAAGTGTGATAAGGACAAAGGGAATGGGGAGTGAAAACAGGGAGGAAGGCACATGTGTCTCATCCCCCCAGACCCCATGACACCCCCAGGACTAAAAGCCTTGGTAAGAGAAAGGGGGCAGATCCGGGGCACAGGCTGCCAGGTGGGGGGTGCAGGCTACAGGGTTGACACTGCACAGCCCAGCATTCTGGCCCTTCTCAAAGTAGACACTGCCAGGGGAGAAGATGGAGGGATCTTCATCAAAGAAGTTATAAGGTCGGAGCAGGAAGCCAGCTCTATTCCCAAGAGTCACTGTGTTGGGGATATCCTCAGCATGGGGAATATGCAGGAAGCTGGCTGTAACCCAAGCCACCAGGTCCTGCAAGAAGAGGGAGGAGCTGGAGGGCTTTGAAGGCCAGACCCAAAGAACCACCCTCCCCAACCGCCATCCCTGAATCTCCAGCCTCAGCTCTGCTTCCACTTCTGCCCACACTGTAGCCCACCAGCCTAGAGCTACACAACATGCCATTGTGATTCCTGTAAGAAGTTCTAGGGTGGTCAGTGTCCCAGGGCTAATGACACCCCAGGAGTGTTGACCCATGACCGTCAGAGAACTCCTTGGTCCCTGAACCTGGAAGTGGAAACCCACCATTCCCTCCACCCTCCAGTCAGAGGCTAGGCAGCAGAGAAACGCGGCACAGAGGAGCCCCACTCCTCTGTTCCTAGGGCTACCAACCTCTCCTAAGAGGGTTTCATTGTTGATGAAATCAGCAAAGGCAACAGTGGGTGTCCAGATGTCGTTCTGGTAATAGATGCTGCTGCTCTGTGACTCTTCCTCCTTCCTCCGTGTTACCGCAAGCTGGAATCTGACCAGAATTGTTGTGGGAAGGCAGTGTCAGGAAATGTCAAGGGCCTTTGTCAGC
This sequence comes from Tolypeutes matacus, assembly GCA_026826555.1. Taxonomy (NCBI): domain Eukaryota; kingdom Metazoa; phylum Chordata; class Mammalia; order Cingulata; family Chlamyphoridae; genus Tolypeutes; species Tolypeutes matacus. Next base: position 1,014,376 of record JAKSZT010054479.1, on the reverse strand, counting down.
TCAGGAGTCCTTTGCATCAGAATCTGTGAGACCACTTCCCACCCCCTATCTACTTGAAAGTGAGTGGAGGTACAGGGACAAAAGGTAAGCCATGGGTAGTGAGTGGAGGTCTCCAAGAGCTGGGATGGGGGGGGCAGTCCTTCCCTACCACCCACTGCCCAGGGCCCTCCTCACCTCCCCCAGCTGAGAGCCCTCTCCATGTCACTCTCCAGGGGCATGTGTATGCCAAGGGGGCTGTGGATCTGGAGTCGGTACCCACGTTGGTGACCCCAGGCATTAGTCTGGTTGCTAGCCAGGTAAAGGTAGCGGGGCAGGGGGCTTCCCAAAGAAAAAGCCGCCAGGTCCTCTCTTTCCAGGACCTGCCGAGTCAGCTGTGGACGCTGCAGTTGGTGCTCCGGGCTCCAGGGGACTGCCACGGGTTTAAATACCACGTCTTCAGCTACCACCCAGTTTTTCAGCCCTGCCAGAGTGAGGGGAGGGAGAGGAGTTCCACACCAGGTGAGGTCGCTGACAGATCCCTCCACTTCCCCATGATGCCCACAGCATTATTGGCCTGACAAAAGGCAGCAGAGTGCATCTGAGAACATCTTGTGCTAGAAGGCAGGAGGGTTGGATTTGAGTGCCAGCCCCTGCCTTCTTCTCACCTGCCCCATCCAATATGGTAACTGCTAGTCACATGTGGTGATTTAAATTTAAAAGCCAGTTTTCTTCAGTCACATTAGCCACATTTCAAGTGACTCACAGCCACTTGTGGCTAGCAGCTAATATATTAGTGCAGATACAGAACATTTCCCTCATTACAGAAAGTTCTAGTAATGCTAGTCTACCCAACAGGCCTTGGACCAATTCTGTTACTCTGAGTCTCACTAATAAAAGCTGTTCTATCAACTTCACAGAGATATTGTGAAGGTCCAATGAGCTACAAATGCAGCTGTGCTCTATAAGTGGAAAAGCAAGTGTAGGTGACTATTAATATTTTTATAACTATGAAAGGAATATTTGTCTGCAAGAAGCTGCCTGGAAAAATCCAATCCCCTTCCATGGTCCTCTGCACACTCCTTTCTCAACAAGGCTGGGACAATGCCTGTCTTTTTGGGAAGTGGGCAGATTTATATCTTTAAATTGTTTGGGAGCTCCCTGAAATTCTATTGCATCCATAGCCTGTACCACCTGACTCAGCACACAATCATATACTATTTCTTCTTTTGGCAGGTCTTCAACTGGACAGTTGGCTCCTTTAAACAAGGTCTGACTGAATGCATCTGGCACCGGGAGGCACTCTATTAAAGTTAGCTCCTCTGCTGGTCCTCTTCCTGGGAGCTTGTCTGACACCGGCTGTCTGGCCCCACAGCATCAGCTTGTGCTACACACACTAGGAATCCAATAAATGTTATTTGATTTTAATTCCTAAGAACAGGCTGTTTAGTGCCAAAAACAGTAAAGAGAAACTTCAAATCAGAAAGTAATCATATTCCAAATATGTCAAAGAATAATATAGTTAATAATATGCTCATTTCAATCATGATATTTGTTTATTCTTCTTTCCCCCACCTCCTGCCACATAGCCAGAAGATAAGAAAATGCTTCACAAGAAATACACTTTGCTACATTGCATTATACTTGGGCATTCACTTTCTGCCCTACCTCCTCCAACTCCAACTCCTTAGATTCCCCAACTGTAAAATAAAGAGGATCTAGTAGATTTCTAATTTTCTTTCTGGGTCTAAAATTCTATTTGATAAGCTACTTATTTTCTGTCCTCAGTAGAATCTGTCACAAGCACAACTTTACTTTGTGCTATGAGCCCTACTCAATAAGCTTATTGCATGCCTGCCACATCACCAGTGCCTATTGTGATGACGTGCTGGGAAGAATGGGATGGCCCTCCCCACAAGGATGGGGCCACTATCCTGTGCTCCCAGTTATCTGAAACCTTGTGGAACAACCTCCAGCTGTGATACTCACCCTCCCATCTCATGCCCAAGAACTGCCTCTACCCTGGAAACCTCTAGACAAGGTTCTGCTTCCTACCCCTGCTCAGGTCCCCACCTTCCCCACTCCAAATCTACCAACACTCAGAATTAGAACCCAGAAAGCCCCATTCAATATGCCCATCTTCTCACACTGCCTCAGACAGGGCCATCCATGGCATGCATCACTCTGGCCCAGGGTATGCAATAAGGGCTAAGGCAGCTGGCCAGCCAGGCATGGCCATTACATCTAAACTAGTTTCACAAACTAGTCAGCAGGATGGGGACTCAAGAGCTGGGCAGGGGACCCCTTTCTACTTTTTGCCGGATGCCCAGTAACACAGTATTTCAGACTGACTGCAGTTGAACACAAATCAGTCCCTGCTCCTTGTTGCCCATATATAAATTCTGATGCTGGAACCCCACCCTCTTGCTCTTCCATAGATCTCTGGCTTGATCTGGGGGACTCCCTTGTCTCAATCCTCATCCCCTCAGCACTTACCTGCCACATCCAGGTCCAGCTTGAAGTGGAAGGCATGGGTGTGCAATGCCCCCAGCACTCGCTCCCCTACACGGGCCCCAAACAGGTTTTCCTCATCCCCACTCAGGAAAGCTGTGTTGATATAGCCTGTAGCATGGACTCGCCCTTCAAGTGCCCCATTGGGGTGCAACATAAAGTCCCAAATGTAGTCATAGTTGCCCACAGATGACACAGACCTGACCACAAGGGCTGAGCCAGCCAAACCACCATAGAAATGACTCTGCATCTGATTGTGGTGCCTTCGAAGGGGTAGTCCCTGGGCCTCCTCAAATATACACACAGCCCCCGGGAGCAGTTGGACTGCCCCTTTGCCCACCAATATGTGGATATCCACCATTGTGGCTTGATAGGGGCAGTCCACTCCCCGCACCAAGCCTCGACTGTGACGGCCAAGTCCATAGCCGCTATCCAAGTATCGGGTCATCATTGTCTTGGGTGAATCACCACCATAGACAGACAGACACTCCTGGACACTGACTTCATAGGCCACTCGCTCACCCTTGAACCGAATATCAAAAATCCTCATGCCAGTGAACACTCCATGGCCAAAGGTGAATGTCCAGAGGGAGGATGCCACCAGGTTCCCTTGTACACTATATTGGGAACCCTGGGGCCAATATTGAAGAGGGGGAAGAGGACCTCGGGAGACCCGGGACCTCAGAGATGAAGCCCCATCTGGCAAGGGTAGAGGGACTCTGACCACTTGCAGCCGGCCAGCCTTAAACTCCCATTCCAACTGGCCCAAGTCAGCATAGTAGTGCCCAAGGTAGAAGACCTGCTGGACGGCCCAACGGGCAGGGTCCAGAGCCCTGTGGTCCAGCAGTAGCTCCAGCCCCACTGGGTGAAGGAAAAAGCCAACACCTGAGATGTTGTGGTAGAGGCCTATCCAGGTAGCACGGTCTCCTGAGCGCAAGCCACTTGGGGTAGCATACATGGGTGCCAAAGTGGAGCCATTGTAGTTGAAGACAGAAGCCAGGAAGACAGGTGCCTTGGGAAGTTCCACCTCTTTCAAATGCCTCCACATCTGGGCAAACTCAGTTCCCAGAATGGGGCGTCGGTAATAGGGCAGGGGGCCCCCATGGCGCTCCACAGTCACATCCCGCAGGTACGATGGGTGGGGCAACGGCCCCACCACCAGCTCGCTCACGTTGGGCTGGGGTTGTCCACCAAAGAAGACGATGGCCAGGGCCTCGCGGGCAGGTGGGGGGCTCCCCCTGTCCATGTGGGCCAAGGCTGCAGCCTTGGGGGGCAGCTGCAGCTCCACTGAGAAGACACAGTTGTCTGAGGGGCGAGCCTGTGCTGCATCCACCAGGTTTGGCCCCAGTTGCTGGGTCAGAAAGCTCATCACAGCCGTCAGTTCTTCTTGGCTCAGGTCTGCAAAGAGCTGGCTCTGGCCAGGGTGTATCCAGGGCTGGGCACTAGGAGATACGGAGGGGCAGCGGGGAGGCTGCCTGGAGCCACCTTGGCTGGTCAGTAGGACATAGGTCAGGGCAAAGATGGTAATGAGGGACAGTGCCAGGAACACGAGGACTACCTTGAGATTCATGGTGGATGCTGAGAGCTGAAATCAAGAATTCTACCAGCTGCTCCTTCCAGTTACTGACATCAAATCAGGGTTTATATTCACTAGGATGGATAGGAATGGAGAAAACTCCACCCTGTGGGCTGGACAGGAAAATTTCTGACCTTGATTCATGTAATTCTGTTCCTATTTTCTGTCCTGTGGTTTGGCTCAAGGTAGTACTTCCACATGCATAGTCTTTTCCCCTGCCCCTGAACCTCTACAAGAACCACAGTCAGTACCAACTACTGATTTCCATCCATTCGAGACCAGATTAGCGTGCATCTCTATTAACACTAAACTCTCACCTTCACCCAGAACGAGTCTGAGGAGGACTGCCAACCTCAGTCCTACATGCTCCGTGCAGGTATTATAACCATACATTTCCCTGCCTCCTGGCAGGCACTACATGTAAATACTTCCAGAATCCACTGCCCACTTCACCAGTAAGCACCGAGTTCTGCCTATGTGGTTGAGGACCTGGGCTTAGCAGTCTGACCTGTACACCAATCCCAGCTCCCAAAGCTGTGTGACCTAAGAAGAGTTACTTATCCTAGTCTCAATGTCCTCACCTATAAAAAACGGATAATAAAAACTACCTTATAGAATCATTAAGATTAAATTTAATTATGCACATAATGTGCATACCAGAGCCTGACACAAGGTGGGCACTCATAAATTGCTGGCTATTGGTACTGATCTCAAACAGAATACAGGCAGACACTCCTGTCACTCAAGACCTTAAATCTCTTTGCAGCGACACCAAGGGATCATTGGCAACGAGAACGCTAGGTGGAAATTGAGGAAACTTTATTTTAGAGGGAGCTTGAATCCCAGGCAACCCTCAATGTAACTTGAAAACCATGACCAGGAGTCCCTGGTATCTCAAGAAAATGAAGATATTGTTCATGGAGGGGAGAATGAGTATAAGGTGAAGAGACTGGGTAGGGTGCTGCATTCCCAGGTCATTCCCCACTTATGGAATGACAGCAGCCTCTACTGGCAGTTCACTGGTATCACTGGGGAAGGAAGGAACTGGACCTCCTGAGGGTGAGAACAGAAGGCAGCTTAGGTTTGGGAAGAGCTAACTTTCACATGATTTAATTCAAACTGGACACAAATAAAGGGCCCAATCTTGCCTCTTCGTGGTCAGAAGCCTCGGTCTTTCCATTATTCTGAAAAAAGAGACAGCTTAATTGGTATAAGGACAACCCAAAAGGGTAGTTGAGGTGTATGTGGAGGCGAGTATGCAAATGTGCACGAACGCATGTAAGCATGGGTACATCCCTAGCCACCGGAGCATCGCACCAGGGTCTGCAACTTTAGAAAGAGGTCAAAGTACCTGTATTTTTAATAATTTCTTGACATGGTAAAAGAATTTTACATTACGATCCAAGAATGGTAGGGTGAGGAGGAGGGACAAGGGGAACAATCCAACAAAAAGGGAAACTGAGAAACACATGATAGGAGGAGGGAAGGGTTTTAGGTTAGAAGGGATCTGGAGGGTGGGTAGGGGCACTGCCCAACTAAAATGCAATTGGTTTGTTACTAAGTACTAATCATGGGAAGACAATGTTCTTACTCCTTCTCTATAGCACATTGGGAGTAAAAGTGATGCATCCCCGGTGGAAATATGACTGGGGCGGCGGGTGGAAGATGGTGACAAGGTGACGAATGAAAGTCGGAAATAGACACAGAATTCCTGGCAGGCTGACTGCAGATATCAACTCTCCAGTGGTGGTAGAATCACAAAGCTGTGGGATGATGAGGAATAACACAAAAATTCTAAAAAAAAAGGCTATCTCTGGAAGATTCAAGAGATAAGAGGCAACTCTTCTATGGTTCTGACTTGCCCGGCAGATTTTCACATGCGCGTGCGCGTGCACGCGCAACACACACACACACATACGACTGCTTTCCTTGGAAGCACAATACTATAAATAAGAGAAGAATTTCCCAAAGGGAAAGCCCAGCAGGAGCAGCAGCATCTGGACCTCACAATTGCAGGCATCCCCACCCCACTTTAAACTGGCCTAGGAAGAGGCAACGAGGAGTCAGAGGACCAGCCTTTGCAAAAACACCAAAAATGACCCGAGTCGCACAGGAAGGGTGCCTTCCCCATACCTCTTCTTCCCATCTTTCGGTTCTCCTCACTTTAGGCACCAAGAGGCTACAATATCAGAAGAGAGGATGGGCCCAGGGCTTTTGTCTGGGTGGTGACAACAAAGACAACTATCACCTCCTTCTGAAAGGGGTCTGTGTGACAGAATTCGGAGTAGGGGGAGCTATTAGGAAATGGAGTAGGAAGGCACGTGCCTGCATGTCTGTATGTGTATGTGAAAACCCTCATTATGAAAACATGTGAAGGAGTTGGGGACTTGGCTTTGGGTCTAAGGTGTTTCTTGTCCTGACAAGGCTCAAGATGGGATGTGTATAGATGACAAACCTAAGTCATCACCAGGGAAACTATGGCAGGGAGGGTTCAATGTCTCATAGAAGCAAGAGACACTAACCTTATGTTAGGAAGAGAAGAACCATGTTCCCCTTCTCCAGTCCCCTCCCCCCCAAAAAACACCTAGTGCTTTCCTTCCAGTTCCATCAGCTTCTAACCAACTAATCACAAAAAGGAAGGAAATGACAAAGCCCAAGACACAGGAGGGAGAGAAGGGAAGAGAGAAAGCACAAGTATGCTTGTGCCAACATCCTGTGCACAAAAACCTGGAGTTCTCCAGAAATTAGGACAGGTGAGGTGTGGGATATTAAGGAAGGAAATAGAAGAGTTCCTGAGGCCTGAAAAAAGAGGTAAACACGTCACAGAACTAGATGAGAGTTTCATTAGACTCTAACTAAAAACAGAGAGCGGTGTGATTACTATTTCCAGCCAATTTCCCCATCACGATAGTCATGTAACAAACCAAGGCAATGTCGGTCTTGAGCCAGACTCACAGAGTCCCCTGGCCCTGGCCCTGGCCTCAGTACAGTGTCTCTGCATTGCTGCTCCGGGGCCGTTTGATCTTCTCAATATTTTTCAGGATCATGTCATGTAGAGTGACCTAGGAAAAAAGGGACCAGGAAATCACACATCTGTTCCACCCCTACCTCACAAAGAAAAAAGAGAGGCTAGAGGCTGTAGGTAAAGACTATATACATCCCAGATTTTTCACAAATCTCCAAGCAACCATTCACAAATCACCCACTTGAAAGTGCATTGCATTCAGAGTGGCTGGACTACTTCTCCTATACCCCCAAATAGAAGTTCCAAGGCCTTCTGAACATTCCCAAAGCCCCAGGTATCTAATAGCGACTAATATTTATTTGGCATTTATCACGTACCAAGAATCATATTCAATTCTTTAATGTGTTACTTTCACTTATTTCTTAAAATCCTCTTTGCCAAGATTTAAAGTCTCATTTTAGAGCTGAAGAAACTTGACGCTTGAGAGGATAAGCAAGTTGTTCAAGGTCACACATTAAGGGTAGAGCTCGGTTCCAGACTCAAGTCTGTGTGACTCAAACACCCACATCTTAACCACTACATGACATTGCCTCCCCTCCCACCCAAGTGAAAAGGAGACACCTAGCTAGACACCCTCCATGATTTCATGGTTCCCAATACTCAGCTGATGAGCAGATTTGTTCTACTCATTTTGCCTCCCTCCCCATTTCAACCCCTAGACAGTGGCCAGAAAATTATCAACAGAACTAAGAGAAGCCAGGACAACTGTGGGCAGGGACTAGGCTTACTCACATACTGATTCCTTAGCTCTGATATGATGAGCCGAAGGCTGATATATTCTTTCTCATCAATCTCTGTCACGGTGCGGCGATAATCCTCCTGAAAGGAGGGGCAGAGGACAAGGCATTTCCCAACGCCTGACTGTCCACAGGCGGCTCTGTCCTAGCAGCAGTCCTTCCTCCCTATCCTCTACCATTTCCACCCACAGTCACAAAATGCTTACTTACCACATGGGGATATTTAGCTATTTTAGAAACCAATTTGGCTCTTGTAATATAATATCTGGAAGGAGAGAGAAAAAGAGGAAGCTGCAGGAGACCCTGGACAGTGCCCATCACCTCACCAGCCCCCAATTCCTGAGCCAAGCCCAAGCTGCCCTACCTAGAAATCTGGTCCAGATAAGATGCAGCTTCACTCTCAACGGTCCTTAGTTCTGCAACAGTCTCTTCCTGAAAACAACAGGTAAGTCAAAAGCCACTCCCATATCACCCCACAGGAGCTCCAAAGAGAAATGGAAAACAGAAAAAGCAGGGGAGATGCTCCCAGTTACAAGGCATTACCTGAATGGACACACCAAAGTTGTTCCCATCTTCTATCCTGGGAATCAGGAGCTGTACCCACATTTTGACCTGGAGGATGAGGGAACCAAAACACCTATCAGGACCATGGCCTTTTCTGCTGAAGTCATGAAGTAAATGATTCATGCTGCTGGGGCTACACACCAGGAGCACAGGGGCAAGACACTGGTCTGCCAACCTCCCATACCACCTCCACGCCTCCAGCCCCTCATCCTTCATTTCTCATAGTTCAAGAGGGGCCATATGGGACCAGCCCATGGGTCACTGGCCCCTGTCTCACCGTATTGCATTTCTCAATCAGCAGCCGAATCTCAGGTTTCACTTTCTCAATAATGTCCACCAGCTGTTGGTTGCTTTTCAGCATCCCATTGGGCATCACAAACACCTTGGTTCCTGGCAGGGACATGAAGATGTCAAATGACTGGAGAAGAGGAAGAACATAACATCCGCCACCTTCTTTCCTTCCTCCCCAGATCCAGGAGATGTTATGATCTCTGCCTTTTATCTGATACAACCCTACCTACAAACCATGATGCCACGATCAGAATCAAAAAGAGAATGTGTAGGTTAACAAATGAGTAAAGTATGCCAAAGTTCTTTAGAACAAGGAAATTTAAATATATGCTCTAAAGACTCAACATATTGACTTTGTTAATGACAGGGGGAAAAAAAAGATGGAACTAGAGGAAGCAGATGTGACTCAAGCATCTGGGCGCCTGCCTACCACATGGGAGGTCCCGGGTTCAGTTCCCAGTACCTCCTACAGAAGACAAGCAAGACAGAGAGCTGGTGTGATGGGCTGGTGTGGTGAGCTGACTCAACAAGATGACACAAAGAAGAAACACCATGAGAGACACAACAAAGCAGGGAGCAGAGGCAGCTCAAGCGATTGAGCACCTCTCTCCCACATGGGAGGTCCCAGGTTCAGTTTCCAGTGCCTCCTAAAGAGAAGACAAGCAGACAGAGAGTGCACAACAAATGGACACAGAGAGCAGACAATGAGCGCAAACAATGGGGGATAGGGGAATAAATAAAATAAATCTTAAAAAAAAAAAAGATGGAATTGGGTCCTCCATGAAAAATCTGAGTTGTATAGTCTCTACCTACAATCTCTCTCCCTTGGCAGTCTACACTAAGTCAAACCCTCCCTGTTTTATGGAAGATTAAATTTAGAGGGTTAAATAATGACCATGTTTGGAGGACCTGGAAATGCTGACTTTGGGAAATAGTATCAGGCAAGGAGAACACCACATCCATCCTGCTTCTTGGGACTGCAGGTCAGAGGGTAGGGTGGGGGTGGCTCTTACCTTGAAAGGCCTCTTCACACTCATCCAACCTTCGTTTCTTGTAAGTGGGCTAAGGATACAAAAGAGGCAGGAATTAGCCAGCCCTTAATGCCAACAAGGCCATGCACCAGATATCTTTGCAGCTTTAATCCCTTCCCTGGTTTTCTTACCAATTTATGCACAATTTACTGAGCACATATAAGGCTTTAAGAGAAGATTCTTGCCACAAAACAAGAATCTTCTTGTTGGGAAGACCAGTCTTTCAAGAAATAAAAAACATTAAGCAAATTGTGGGTGGGGGGATACTATAAAGAATATGAAAAAGAAAGCAATCAATGCAAAATGAGCAATTAAAGAAATATGTACAAATTTGCTGGTCACACAAAGGAATACAATATTCAATCAACAGTATTTAGCACCCACTATGTACCAGACACAATGTAGGGCTGAGGTTTCAAAGATGATTAAGAGAGTTCCTGCCTCCAGAAATGCAAGTTCTGTCAGTGAAAAGAGTAATGCAAACAAAGAATACACTGTCATCAGTGTTAAAATAGAATGTGGACATAGGATTGATAAGGACTAGATTCTAAAGAAGCAGAGCAAAGACAGGGACTAGAGTTATATAGCAAGAACTTCTTATCCTGTAACAAGATTCAAGACCTTGAAATAGAGGTAAGAAGTCTTGCTTAGAGCCACAGGAACAGATCAGATAACCTGAGGGAAACTGTAGCTAGTTTAGTCCTATTTGAAACTCACTCTAACACTAAGAAAAGAAGAATATTCTCATGCTAAAGATGAACATGAGAGACTAGAGGGAATGTATTGGAGTCCTCATGCCTATAAGACTGAGTCCTGGTTCCCAGAACCAAATCCTGAGCTCTCTGTACATATTCAAACTGACCAAAAAGTTAAGGACAGAGAATCTATTGCTTAAGAAAAGAAAGATAAATATAGAAGGACACTTACACCGTCCAGTCCATCATGGCTATTGGTGAGAAGAATGGGGTCAGGGACTGGGAGATTCATGTCCGAGTGGATCTGAGTTAGGTCATGGATGTTTAGGATTGGTTCCTGAAAGAGAAATGCCCACCCCCAAAACTTTAGTCTTTTCAAGCCGAACAAAGTATTGTCATCTGAAGGGTAAGAAATGAGACAGTGCTTTACAGTACAAAACAGAATCAACAAACAAGTTGTCTCATTTGACAGAAAGACCAGGTCCAAAAACTTGGGTAATATGGGGAAAGAGAAGAAAATAAAGGATCTCTCACCTTCAAAAAACTATCAAGTTCTAACAACTTCTTTGGGAAAAAATTTGCCACCAAGTCTTCTGCCTAAAGATGAGTGAAAAATACAGCTGAATTACTAATCTGGGAAGGTCTCTCTCTACAGATACTCACCCCTTTCCCATGGGAAAATCCCAACTATTAACCAACACTCTCACTTTTAAAATCGATTTCACTCACCTCACTTGTAATCCGCTCCCTGAAAGAATCAACCTAAAATTGACAGAGAGAACAATTCAGCAAGAGCAACTCAGTACCTTGCAACAGAGATAAAGGCAAGATGGGGAATCCTAAATCCAGCTAGCTGCCATTCCCTCACCTTGTGATTGTAATGAGAAGCTGAAAGGCCCCCAGACTGCAAATACTTCATTTTTTTGAGGATCCATCTCTCCATCTTAGGAGAGGGAAGCGGGGCTTGAGGGCAGCACCCCTGTCTCCCCTCCCACCCTCCGTCCCTGTTTCTGATGCTGTCTGGGTGTGACAGCAGACAAAAGGTAGGTAGAGGGGATGTGAGCTCACAAACGTGCCAACCCCTACCCAGACCTGGCCTATGATACGAGGCAGGCTGATGCCAAGGGCAGGGGTGGCAGCAGACTACGGGGGCGGGGACATTGCTGGGTCGGGGGATTTCCAGGTGTCACTGGTCTAAAGCATTGAGTCCAACACGTGTCTGCCAAGGTGTTCCCGGGGCGATCCATTACCAGACGAAGTAGAGAAGGCCTCCCTATATTATCCTCCCTCCCGATGCCGTCTCCGAGAGTGGGGGGCTGGGCTAAGCAGGGCGGAAGCTTAGAGCTGGCGTCCCCAGGGAGACAAAGACGCCATGGGGAGTGGGGAGCCGGTCAGGCTGCTGTGGGAACGAGGCGAGGGGTAAAGAAGCCCGGAACGGTGCCGCTACCTTAAGCTTCACTTCCTGATCCACCTTCAGCAACGAGGCCATGGCCGGACCGGGCCGTATCCGCTCCACTGGAGACCGGAGGCGCTGTGGGCTCCGGGGAGGGGGCCAGAAAGGCGGAGGGAATTTCGGCTGCCCTCGGGACGACGCCGCCCTCGATGGCTCACTCACTACTCGCTCCCTCCCTCCCTCCTTGCCGCCCGCCCGCCTGCCTGCCGCCTGCCGCCTGCCGCCTGCCGCCTGCCTGCTCTCTCACTCGCCCTCCCGGCTTTCGCCGCTCACACCGGAAGTTACGTCACAGCCAATCGCCGGGACTCCGGTGGAGACACGCACGTGCCCTGCGCAGCCGCCCTGGGGCTTCGCTCCGGGCGCTCGGGGCGGAGCTAGTCTCTTGCAGGCTGCCATGCCTAAGAAGGGTGAAACAAGAGGGAGCCCAGTGGAGGATGGTATACTGAGAATTAAGCCTCAAAGAGACTCAGAAACTGTTTGACCTTCTGTTTGCCCGGAACTTGCCTTCACTGAAGAGACCTTCTGAGCCGCTGCCGCTCTGCGGACAGGACAGAGGACCTGTCGCGCTCCAGTGACGTCGGCCAGAGGCAGCCGGAGTCCCCGGCGCTCGCTTCGCGGTCTTGTCTGCGATTCCCGCTGTCTCCTCCCGTCCGCTGAAGTTAAAGTGTTGGGGGTAGAGCCACCCAGAAGACCAGTTCATTAGTACCAGACTTCCCCACCTTTCCCCGCCCCTTACTCTCTTAAACTTCTAGACTTCAGAGAAGAATTTGCTGATAGGCATATTGACTCCCAGAGTTGAAGAGGGCTTATCCTAGGCTACATAGTGTTTCCATTAAGTTCTGGATCTGAACCCAGGTCTCCTGTCTTCTAGGACAATGCTATATCCACTTTTTCCTAATGGAAGGTAGAGACCATATCTCTTCGCTCACCCATACTTTCGATTTTTCTCAACATTTTTTACTTAATAAATTTGGGCCAGGGCACTGCTAAGCGGTGGGATAGCCCTGTCGAAGAACCTATGTGTCAGGCATGTGATTTAAAATCGAGTAGTCGCTTTTAAAAAGTAAAACAGATTAAAGTAATCATATGTTTAACTCAGCATATTAAAAATATTTCAATATGTAATTAATATAAAAAGTTATTGATATATCTTCATTCTTTTTTTCATACCACACCTTCGAAATCTGGTATGTATTTTACACTTCCCATCTCAATTTGGATCAGCATATTTGCAGCCACATGTGACTAGTGGCTCCTGTACTGAACAGCACAGCTCTGGGAAATCAAAGGTAAACAAGACTAAAGTTCTCTAGTTGGTGGGGAAAGGCACCAAAAACCAAATTGACAAAATAACTGCAAAATTCAATAAATGTTAGGAAACAAATGGCTGACTTAGAAAAGACCAGGGGTCTATTTTAGATAGAATGTCCAAGGAAAGCCTCTCCAATGAAGTGAGTTTAAGCTGAGATCTAAAGGATGAGTGAGAAGAGCCCTCAAAGTAGGGGAATAATGCAGGCAAGTGCCCTGGGGAGGGAAAGAGGTTGTCCTGTTGAAGAAAGTGAAAGATTAGTTAATGATCTCTGTGTGTTTGGGGGAGAGGTGGGCTATTAGGGAACAATTAGGCAGGTCATCTGGTTTACATTTGGGGATTACTCTTGCCGCGGAACATTTACCTTGGGCTGGCCTCTATGCTAAGTGCTAGGGAAGAGTAGGGGGATACACAATTAAATGAAGTACAAATGAAAGGTCCTGACTATGACCTTGGGAAACAAAGAGACCTGGCTTCAAATCCTACCTCAGTTCCTTATTGAGGAATCCTTACTGAAGAATATGGAGTCTCGGGGAAGTTTCTGAACTTAGTCTTAATTTCTTCATCTATGAAATAGAACTTTAATAATTATCAATAAATAATAATATTTAGGGTTGTTGTATTAGAAATAATATATGTAAAACAACTAGCACAGTGCCTGGGCACAAGGCAGGCCCTAAATAGTACCCATTGTCAGAGAAGCAATCTGTTAGTGCTTATCATGAAGAGGTAACTTCTTAAACTATGGTAATTATTATCATCCATGATTTCAAGCTCAAAGTCCTTTTCCACTTATTCAAGGCTGCGTACAACATAGCCTGTCCTGCCCATCTTGCTCATTAACATCTAACAGTGTTCCCCCTTTCACCTCTGCTTTCCATTTATACATGTCCCAAGAAACTTCTGAGATCTGATCTGAAACATAACTTCAGGAATTCTTTCCCAAATTACTCTTCATTTCCTTCAGAATTCCTAATTTGAACTTGAGAACTCAATATGTTTGTCCTTGAATTATGGCTTTGTTCTCAAATAGTTAGGTTTGTCTCCAAGTAGATTATAAGAAAACAGATAAACATTCTTTATTTTCCTTCCTTTCCCCTACTCAAATGTTTTATATAATACTCCACATATTTGTTTAATTTTTCAGTGAACAATTGTTGAAGGCAATATTTAACAAGCACTATTCATTTTTGGATGCTTATGAATTACACATGATCACCGATGACTGATCTCACTCTAAATTCATGTCCACAAATCTTAAATGGTGCACAACACTGCCCAAGATCCTACTACACGCTCCTGACAAGTTTATTCTCCTACACTCCAAAATGACTGTCATAACTTCTCTTCGCCCTGACACTCCAATATCCCCCCTCCCACCTCCAATTTATGGCTCATTTTTCATTGAGAAAACAGAAGCAAATGAGAACTTCCTCATCATGTCTCCACTAAATCTGTCATCCTGCAAATATCTCTTTCATTGACACATCCCTATTCCCATCAAAGCCCAACTCTTTTGTGCATTGGATCCTATCCCCTTTCACTTTCTCAAGGTTTGTGTTCCAGTGATTATCCCCACTTTTCCTTCTATCATTTTTTACCTCTCCCTACTGGATCATTTCCAAACATGACCATATCTCCCATCTTGAGAAAAACCCTCCCTTGAACCCATTCCTCTCCGCTATCACTCCATTTCAGTGCTTTTCTTCATGGCAAAACTTCTTGAAATAATCAGTTACTGTCTTACTCTATTTCATCTCCCTTTACTCCAATCCACTCCAATCAAGCTTTCTAACCCTACTTTTTCACTGAGATAATTCTTGTTCAGTTACCAATGACTTCCATGTTGACAGCACCAATTGGCACCTCTCTTCATCTTACTTGAAACTCAGTGGTACTCATTACATTAACCTCCTTTTTAAAACCCATATGGCAACTTGTTCTTGTGATTTTCCTCCAACCTCAATGGGGACTCCTCCATTTCTTTAGATGGCTCTTCCTGTTCCACTTCTTTTTTTAAATTTTTATTTATTTATTTTTTAATTTTCATTTTTTATATGAAACAAATACTACTGTAATTTATTGCATACATTCATAAGTGAAGGAAATGCTAGATTTCAGTTAGAGGTCAGAGAAAATAAAGGCAATAAGTTGATTTTTTTCAATTCAAGCTCACAGACCCCCTGAAATCTGGTTAAGAATCTTTGAAAAAAAAAAAAAAAAATTTACTGAAGTATATCATTCATACATGAACAGACATAAACTATAAGTGTTCAGTAAACATTGTGAACTTACAAAACAAACATGCATAACATCATACAGGGCTCCCACACATTACCCCACCACAAATACTTTTGCATTGTTGTGAAACATTTCTTAACAAATTATGAAAGAGCATTGTCAAAATATTACTACTAACTATAGTCCGTATCTTACTCCCCTATACTTTTTTCTTTGAAAGGATTTATCTGTTTATTTGCTTTTATCCATTTTTACCCCCCTTCCCCCATTTTTGCTGTTTCTGTGTCCATTCGCTGGTCAACTCTCTGTGTCCATTTCCTACCCTTTCTTCTCATCCTTCTCCTGTCTTCACTGGGATTCGATCCTCGGAACCTCCAATGTGGGAGAGAGGCGTCCTACCACCTGTGCCACCTTAGTTCCTGGTTTTTCGGTGTCTCGTCTTAGCTCTCCCTTGTGTCACTCGCCTGTTACGTCATCATCTTGCTGTGTGGCTTGCGGGGCCTGTCTGCGCATCCGCGCATGGGGCCGAGTGGCCCACGTGCCTTCTATATTTTTCCTTTTTTCTTCTTACTGGAAGGTCCCGGGGATCGGACCCAGGTCCCTCCATATGGGAGATGGACACCCAACCATTTGAGCCGCATCCGTCCCCCTGCTATATCTCTTAAGGTTGACCAAAGATACCTGGAATTACAGTCTTTTCACATACAGGAAGGTCATATAATAAATCAGGCTTAGTTTATCACCAGAATTCTAAAAACCAGACCTAGGGAGAAAAACTAGGTCTGGGGACACATGCATGGTTTCTAATATAGCGAATGTTTAGCCTACCCTGATTATCACAAAATCAGGTCAGCAAGAATATTCGCATTCTGCTCCACTTCTTAATGGTGAGGTACTCCAGGGCTTAGTCTTATGTCCCCTATTCTCTGCTTATACTTTCTCCCTAAGAGGTCTTAACCATGCTCAAGGATTTACATGACATCTATATGCTGATGGCATATAGATGCCATTAAGTTTCACTGTCTCCATTGGGTTTCACAGTCTATTTTATGTCTCTACTTGTATATCTTCAGGCATCTCAAACTTAACATGGTCAAACCAGAATTCTTAGTTCTCCCACACACCTGTACTTTTCCTGGTTTTCCTCCATTTCAGTAACTGACACAATCATCGACTTAGTTGTTCAAACCAAAAACCCAGCAGTCAACCTTGTTTCCTCTCTTTCTTTCCCATATTTCCACACTTCCAAACCATCAGCAGGTCCTGCCAACTCTACCAGTATAATGCACCTGTATGAGTATTCTTTTCTCCTCTCTTCACCTGTTATCCTAGTCAAAGTCACTGTCATTCTTTGCTGAGATTATTATAATAGGCTCCTAACTAGTCTCTCCATTTTCACTCTTGCCGTCATCTCCCACATTCCAGTCTCCCGAAATTATCTTTTACTATGTTCACCGTGGATTTGGCAATATTTACTAAAGCTGGATATATGCATACCTATGACCTACAATCCCACTTCCAGGTACATACCCAACAGAAATGCATATACATAGTCACCAAAAAACATGAACAAGAATATTCATAGCAACACTATTCACAATAGCCCCAACTGGAAATTACTCAAGTGCCCCTCAACAGTAAATGGATAACTGAATTTTGACAGATTCATACAATGGAATACTACACAGTATTGAGATGAAAGAACTAAAACTATACACAAGATGGATGACTCATGAACATTGAGTAAAAGAAACCAGAAACAAAAGAGTACATACTGTATGTTCCATTTACATGACATTCAAAAACAGGCAGGGAAGCGGCTGTGGCTCGATCAGTAGGGCTCCCGTTTACCATATGGGAGGCCCCGGGTTTGGTTCCCGGGGCCTCCTGGTGAAGGCAAGCCCGCCCGCACGGCGTGGTTAGCTGACCCAGCGAGCACAAACAGCAAGGGGGGGATAAATGAATAAATAAGTAAAATCTTAAAAAAAAAAAAAAAAAAAAACAGGCAAAACTTATCTGTGGTGTTAGAATTGAGGATATTGTTTACCCTTGGGGTGGATAGCAACTGGAAGAGGTCAGGGAGAGGAGGCTTGGCTGCTGGTTACATGGGTGTGTTCATTTGTGAAAATTCATTGAACAGTATGCTTATGATTTGTGCCCTTTTCTCTATGTATTTTATCCTTCAGTAAACAGTTTTTAAAAGGTCAGCCGCATCATGGCTCTTTCGTGCTTATCACCCTCATTGGCTTCCCAGCTAACAGAATAAACCCATACTCATGTCCATGGCCTACTACTCTCTAAATGATTGCCTACACAGTTGTTTTCAGGACTGGCTCCTCATCATTCAAATCTTAGCTCAAATGTCTACAGAGAGGCCTTCCTAAACCCCCAGTTGAAGTAGATTCACCCACTTTTGCCCCCTTTCCCTCTTCCACATTGTCCTCTTTTATTTTCCTCATCACACCTACCATTATCTGAAATTATCTTATTCATTTGTTTACTTTTTTATTGTCAAAATCTCTCCTCTAGAATATAAACTATTAGAGTAGTTCACCACTAGTTCACCAGACCTAGAACAGTGCCTGGCACATAGTGGGTCCTCAATATTAGTTGACTCAATGACTTAGGATGTTGCTTATTATTCACAATCCTTCAAGCACTATACACACTGTCATATACTCCCCAAGCAGCAGGTCACACAGAGTACTTACTATGAGCCAGGCATTATTCTCTGTGATTTACATGTATTAGTTTATTTAATCACCACACCACCCTATATCATATATACAATTATTGCTTTTTTATAAATGAGCAAACAAGATACAGAGCAATTGAATAAGTTGTTCAAGGTCACAGGGTTGGTGAATGATAGAGACAGGTTTTGAACCCAGGAAGTCTATGTAGAGGAAGTCTCCTTCTCTAGAAGCCCAATTTAATGCTCTACGCCTTTCTGAGATACCTTTCTGGCAACCGAGCAGGAAGAAATGCAGGACCAGAAACCTGCCACACCAGGTCAAGGTGAAAATTCTTTGGAAATGATTCCACTCACCTCCTCTAGAGGGGATCTCATGCCTAAAGCTCCAAGAGGAAGAAAAGGCTGTAAAGACTCTAATTAGTAATCAATACAGGGAGAAAACCAATCTAGTTCCATATATCACATCCAATACCAATTTTAGGAGGACCACATATGTTAAAAAGAATTGAAAAGTCACTTCTAGAAGTGAGAATAACTTTCTAAGCAATAAAAGTCACCAAGAAAAAGGATAAGCAAATTTGGCTTTATAAAAACTAAAAACTTTGCACATCTGGAGAATATCTTAAACCATTCTCGCAAATTGATTGTAAAATTTAGAAAAATATTAATAATCCAATAGCTAAATGAGCAAAGGATGCCAAACAGATAATTTATAAAAAAGAGGAACTAAAACAAGCAAATATATGGCAAAGTATTCTGTCTTACCAGTAATAAAATATGACAAAATAACAGAGATGTGCCATTTTTTCCCTTTGTTCTCTAAATATATGATACATAAAACTGGCCAAGGCATCATGAAATAGGCTTTCTCATCCATTTTTGGAGGCAGAATATAATTATGGGCAACCACTCTGGAAAAAAATTGCCAATGTCAATCAAGAGACATGAAATAGCCACACTCTCTTCATTTAGTAATCCCAGTTGTGAGACTCTATCATAAGGAAGCAGTTAGCTCCTCATGGTGGCATTATTTTAATCACCAAAACTAGAAGCAGCAGAAATGCCCAAGCAATAAAGGAATACATTAGGGCAGCACACTTCACGTAACATAATGCAATCATGAGAAATGAAAATTACAATAACTGTATAGCAATATGGAAAATATTTATTAGTAATGTTAAATTTAGAAAAGACTGCAAAAAATTGCATTGCAGTTACAAACACAACCATTTAAAAATGGATAGGAAAATACATTAAAAGAGAAATCATAAAAATGATAGTTGATGTGGTGAGATTATGGATAACTTCAAGTCACCATTTTCCTAACTTCCTGTATTGCTATATTTATCTTTTTTAAAAGCTTCCTTTTGTTGCAAATGAATTTTATGATTATTGTAAAAAAATCTTATATTACAAACTTGTATGAAGTAAAAGAAAAAGTCCCCATTCCATTGCCTAGTAAAGATATTGCTTGCTGCACATAATTTCAGACATTTTTATTCATATAACATATGTTGTTTTTTATATAAATGAAATCATACAATCTATGCTGCCTATAATTTTTATTTCAATTGACAATCATCTCTCATATCAATTAGCCCCAAAGCCTCCTACCGGGACTCCTGCCCCTCTTCAGACTATTCTCAACAATAGCCAAGTGACCCAGTTATAAAGCAAGTGAGATAGTCTTTTCAACCAACATCTGGGACAATTGGATATATATATGCAAAAAAGATGAACTTAGACCCTAACTTCATATCATACATAAAAAATAACTCAAAATGGAGCCACTGTTGTGGTGTACACTTTGGATAGATTGTACAAGGCATGGGACTATATGAAACAGTGAGCTATGTGGTGGAAGATGGACTGTGGTTAACAGTACAAATATGAGAGTTTTCTCTCATGAACTATAACAAATGTACAATACTAATACATGGTGTTAATAATAGAAGGATATAGAAAATATATACCAAATGTAAGCTATGGATCATAGTTAGTGTCAATAGTCTGATGATGTTCTTTCATATTCTATAACAAATGTTCCACAACAATGTAAGGTGTTGGTGGAGGGGTGATATATGGGAATTCCGCACATTATGTATGATTGTTTTGTAAGCTCACAACTTCTCTAATAAATATATACATATAAATAACTCAAAATGGATCATATTCCTAAATGTAAAGTACTAAAATTATAAAAACTTTTAGAAGAAAACATAGGAGTAAATCTTCATGATCTTAAATTAGGCAAAGGTTCCTTAGATACAACACCAAAAACATGATCTATAAAATAAAAAATTGAACTGGACTTCATCAAAATTCAAAACTTTTGCACTTCAAAAGACACCATTAATAAAATGAAAAGACAAGTAACAGATTAGGAGAAATATTTGTAAACCATATATCTGATTAAGGACTTGTATCTAGATTGTATAAAAAACTCTTATATAACTCAAAAATTAAAAGATTAATAACCCAATTTAAAAATGGACAACACCCTCTCCGCCTTAGCATCATCTTGCTGGAAACCTCCATGCCATGAGAGCCAAGTGGAGGAAGAAGCAAATGTGCAGACTAAAGTGCAAAAGAAGAAAGATGAAGCAAAGGTTCAAGTAAACCATTAGCATGGGCACCCATAAGTACGAGGGGAACAGGAATATGGAATGCCAGAGGCCTGGGATGCTGGTATAAGTTATTGACTGAAAGCTACTGTATAGAACTCTTCACAATGGATCTAGAACTTCCAACAGTTGTCAAACTTCCGTGAACACCTCTGAGAGACCCATCTTGCTCACACCAAAGCAGTCCCTTTGGTCCTTTGCCCTGGACCTGTGACATTCTGGACTAATTCTGATTTCAGTTGTGGTCAAGTATTAACATGTGTAAAACAAATAATCTCTTCTGCTGTCTTAGCTGAAGACTCAAATAAAAAATATATACAACACCATATAGAAAAATGATCTCAAAATGTATAAACTAAACTATGAGGTAAAACTATAAAATTCTTATAAGAAAACATAGGTGTAAATCTTCATGACCTTGGAGTAGGCAATGTTTTCTTACATATGATACCAAAGTACAAACAATCAAAGGAAAAAATAGAAAAAACTGGACTTCATCAAAATTTAAAACTTTTGTACTTCAGAGGACAATATCAAAAAATGAAGACAGTCCACAGAATGGGAAAGAATATTTGTAAATCATATATCTGATAAGGGGATAGTATCTGGACTATATAAAGAACTCTTACAGATTAATAATAAAGAGACAAGTCAATTTAAAAATGGGCAAAGAATCTAAATTCATTTCCTCAAAGAAGATATACAAATGGCCAATAAGCACCTGAAAAAATGGTCAACATCATTAGCCATCAGAGAAATGCAAATCCAAACTACAGTGAGATACCCCTTCACACCCACGAGGATGACTGTAATGAAAAAGATATATAATAACAAGTTTGGGGAAGGATGTGGAGAAATTGGAAGCTTCATACAATGCAGCTTCTTTGGAAAACATGTTGGCAGTTCCTCAAAAGAGTAAACATAGAGTTACCATATGACCCAACAATTTTATATACCCAAGAGAAATGAAAACATGGCCACACAAAAATGTATACATGAAGGCTCATAGCAGTATTATTCATTAATAGCCAAAAAGTGGAAATAACCTGAATATCCATCAATTAATGAAAGGATAAACAAAATGTGGTACATCTATACAACAGAATATTCTGTCATAAAAAGGAATGAGTCCTGGGGGCAGATGTGGCTCAACTGGTTGGGCATCCGTCTGCCATATGGAGGGACCTGGGTTCGATCCCTGGAACCTCCTGGTAAAATAAAAAAATAAAAAAATAAAAAAAAAAAAGGAATGAGTCCAGTAATAGCATTAAGACCCACCTGGGGAAGCAGCTGTGGCTCAAGCGATTGAGCTCCCGCCTATCACATGGGAGGTCCCTGGTTCGGTTTCCAGTGCCTCCTAAAGAAGATAGTGAACTGGCTCGACAGGCAGGCGCAGCAAGCTGACGCAACAAGAGACACAAGAAGAAAAACACAATGAGAGACGCAACAAAGCAGGGAGTGGAGGTGGCTTAAGCAATTAGTTGCCTCCCTCCCATATTGGAGGTCCTGAGTTAGGTTCCCGGTGCCTCCTAAAGAAACAGGGAAGACAGGGAAGCGGCTGTGGCTCAATCAGTAGGGCTCCTGTTTACCATATGGGAGGCCCCGGGTTCTGTTCCCGGGGCCTCCTGGTGAAGGCAAGCCCGCCCACACGGCGTGGTTGGCTGACCCAGCGAGCACAAGCAGCAAGGGGGGGATAAATGAATAAATAAATAAAATCTTTAAAAAAAAAAAACAAAAAAAACAGGGAAGACAAACAGACAAAGTAAGTGTAAACAACGAGGGGGTGGGGAGAAATAAATAAATAAAATAAATCTCAATTAAAAAAAAAAAAAAAGGAATGAGGTTCTGATTAGTGCTGCAACCTTGAAAACATTATGCTAAGTGAAAGAAGCCAGTCATAAAAGGCCACATATCGTACGATTCCGTTTATATGAAATTTCCAGAAAAGGCAAATTTCTAAAGAGAGAAAGTAGATTAATGGTTGCCTAGGACTAGGTGGGTTGGGGTGAAATGGATGTGGCTGCTAATGTGTATCAGGTTGGTCTGAGAGCTGATGAAAATGTTCTGAAATTGATTGTGCTGATGGTTGCACAATTTGATAAATTTACTAAAAGTCATTCAAGTGTTCACTTAAAAACAGTTGAATTTCTGGTACGTAAAGTATACCTCAATAAGTTTATTTTAAAATAAAAACAAAGCAAGTCAGATCATGTCACTCTGCTCAAAACCCTGGCTTCCTGTCTCAGAGTAAAAGCCAGAGCTTCACATTCAAGTAGGTCCTAGGTAATCAACCCTGCCCCCATCCCCTTACCTCTTTGATTGCATACCCTATTTCTCTTTCCCTTATTCATCCTCTAGCCCCACCAGTCTCTTCGCTATTTCTCAGGAACTCTGTATTCTCAGGGACTTTGCTCTTGCTGTTCCTTTTGTTTAGAATGCTCTTCCCTCAGATATATGTAGGACTTCCTGGCTCACCTTCTTCAAGTCTTATTCAAATCTTTCTTGGTGACACTTTCCCCACCCACTTTCTAAAATTTACCCCCACTCCTAACCTACACACATTTTAAAATCTCCTTTCCCTGCTTAATTTTTCTCCTTAGTAGTTATCACTACATAATATATTATATATAGTAGTAGTTATCACTGTATTTATTTGTCTTACCTATTGTCTATCTTTCCCACTAGAGTAAAGCTCCATGAAGATATGGGTTGCTGTCTCTTTTTTCTTCTTTCTGTTGTATCCCTAGAGCCTAAAACAATCCTTGGTACATAGTGAGTTCTCAATAAATTTGTTGAATGAATGAACAATACTTCATAGATTTCTTTCCACATATGTTTACTTCATTCTTTTTAGTGGCTGCATAATGTTCTAAATAGATAATACTATAATTAATTTACTGAAAGATATTTAGCATGAACATTCCTGTACATATATATTTGGGCCCTTTTATATCTATTGGGGAAATTCCTAGAAAGACAAAGAACATTCTAAATATTGACAGATATTCTCAAATTGCCCTCCAAAAAGATTACACTAATTTACACTCCCAGTCAACTGTGAGAGTTCCCCAAACCCTCATCAACACTGGATGTTATCAACTGGTTCAACCTTTACTAATCTCATGAATGAGAAATCTACCTCACTGCAGTTTAATTTACTTCATTATAAGTGACCAACCATCTGCATTTGTGTTTCTGCTAGGTGCTTTTTCGTATTCTTTGCCAGTTTCATCATTGGCTTATTAGTATTTTTATTGTTTGAATGGAGCTTTGTATATTAAGGAAATTTGTCTTCTGTCTTATGAGCTGCAACTGTTTCCACATTTTTCTTTTTTTAATTTTGTTTACAGACTCCTTGATAGTTCAGAAGATTTTGATTTTTAAGGAGTGAAACTCAACAATATTATCATTTTTTGGCTCCCAGTTTTCATGTCATGCTTAGCCAGACTTTCCCCACTCTAAAATTACAAAAATTTTCACTCATGCTTTCAAAATCTAGCACCTTAACCATTGTATTCTTGATGCTTAAATCTGTGACCCATTTGTAACTTCTATTGGTGTAAAAAGTGAAGTAGAAAATTCAGGTCACCACTATCTACATGGCTGTTTGGCCCCACATGATTATGAAACGTCATTTCCCCAATGATTTCAAGTACCACCATTAGCACATACTAAACTCTGTATATTGACTGGATCTGTTTTTTGAACTCTCCTGTGTTCCATTGATCTATTTCTATCTCAAGACAAAAATGTTTCATTTTTATAACCGTTTCAGTATCTTAAGCGTTCTCAAACTTTCCTGAGTAATTGAACTTTTAAAAAATTAAAATTAAACACAATAAAGCTTACCTCCTCCCCCTCCCCTCCTAGCGTGTCAACCACTCCCTCGGGGGTGTCTGAAAGACAGCCTGGCTCTCCTAAGGAGAAATTTTTCAAAAATAAAGAATTAAAGTGGCTCCGCTTCGGAGTGACAAATTCTGAGAAAGGCCTGGATTAGAAAGCCGCGGAGGTTCCGCATTCTCTCCCTACTCCTTCCACAGCCCCTCCCCACCTTCGCGTCTCGGGCGGGGGAGCCTACTGCGCCTCCTAGGCCAGCCTCTGGGGGCCGCTGCCGGGCCGAAATGCGGGTGGACTAGACCAGACCGCCCGAGCGCGTGTAGGCGTCGTGGTGTCACGTCCGGTCCCAGGCGGAAGTCTTCCGCTGCTGGTCCGGGAAGTAGCTGGAAACTGGGCGATGGCGGTTCTGGAGGCTTTGCTCCGGGGCAGGCCCCAGGCCACGGTGCCCCCGCGATAGAACGAATCTGGGTGGCGGGCTCCGGGCCCTGAGGTGAAGAGCTTCGCGGGCTGAGCAGGGACCTGAGAAGGGAGCTTGGGAATCGTTACTGCTCCTATTGTCCCGCCTCCTTGTCCCCGAGCTCTAAATTCCTTTTGGCTGGAAACAGGTCTGCCTGGTTATCATAGTGCTTCTAGTGGGAACCGCGAAAAATTTCCCCATTCCCACCATCACCAAGACAGATGAAAGACCTGGGCCGAGGGTTCAAGGGCGCCGGTGTTTCCTAACATAGCCTCCTCTCCGCCGCAGGGATGGAGGGGTCTAAGACGTCCAGCAGCACCATGCAGGTGAGCTTCGTGTGCCAGCGCTGCAGCCAGCCCCTGAAGCTGGACACGAGCTTCAAGATCCTGGACCGTGTCACCATCCAGGAGCTTACAGGTCAGCAAGACCCTTGGAATCAGGATAGTAAAGACTGCAAAGTGGGCAGCTTTGGAGCTGTAGGCTTTAGGATGCCTATCTGTAGTCTGCCATAGACTTCCCCCTGTGAACCGAGTAAAGTCATTTCATTTCTGTGGATCCCTGTTTTGTTTTCGGGAAAATGAAGTTCTCACATTCTGTGCTTCTGAGGGCTTTCTCTAGCAAAGAAAGGCCCTTATTTTTCTGCTCTGGCTATGGCAGAGGATAATATTCCTATTTCTATATACATATACTGTATGTAATAATAAACAGTAATTGTTGAGGACTTACCATATGCTACGTGCATTACATGCATCACTTCTTTTAATCCCTGCAACAACCTCTGTGGGGTAGTACCATCTTTAACATCGGTTTACAGATGAGGAATTGAGGCCCAGAGAGGTTAAGTGACTTGGTCCAATGGCTGGTAAGTGGGGCAGTGGTGTCTCAAATATATTAGAATCTGACTCCAAAATCCCAAGAACAAGAAGTGAGATCAAGTTAGAAGGAGGTTAAAAAAACAAACAAACAAAAAAAAAAACTGACTAGGCAACAACAATTTATAAGCTCATGGGTGGAGTCACCTGTTTGGGGTTTTTTTTGTTTTTTTTTTTTTTTTAAGATTTTTATTTATTTATTCATTTATCCCCCCCTTGCTGCTTGTGCTCCCTGGGTCAGCTAACCACGCCATTCGGGCGGGCTTGCCTTCACCAGGAGGCCCCGGGAACCAAACCCGGGGCCTCCCACATGGTAAACGGGAGCCCTACTGATTGAGCCACAGCCGCTTCCCTCCTGTTTGGGTTTAAATTCTGACTCTGTCATTTAGCTGAGTGATTTCTTGCAAGTTACTTCATTTCTCTAAGGCTTGGTTAATTTATCTGTGAAATGGGGATACCTACCTAATAAGATGGTTATAAAGATCAAATATGACAGTTTTTTCTGCATCTGTGAGATCAAGAAGTCCCTGCTGGTCTACCGATGTCGGACCTCATCCCCACCCCTTCCTCGATCCCCTACAAGTCCCTCAATAAAATGGCTTGGCCCTAAAAAAAATAAACTGAAATAAAGTAAAATAATAATAATAAAAATCAAATATGACAAAGCACATAAATACTTTAGTAATTTGCTTGACAAATAGCACTCGATAAATGTTAGCTATTATTATTACCTGATTTCTCTTGTTTGAGGGAATTTAACTCTTTTTAATATATATTTTAAATTCTTTATTATGGATATTTTCAAACATATAAAGTCAAGAGAATAGCATAGTGAACTGCCTTGTATCCATCATCCAGTTTCAACAATTAGCAACATTCTACTATTCTTGTGTATATCTCCACTCATTTCCCATCCCCCACTCAATTATTGTATTTTAGATTTTCTTTAAAAGATAAATTGTCATACATTGAAATGTACAGACCTTAATAACCCAGATCATTGTAATGCAGAATGGTTTCCTCTTCCCAGACAGAAAGTTCCCTCATGTTCCTTCCCTGTCATTCTGGGGGACGGGGCATATTAACTTTTATTATGGACATTTTCAAAAAATATAATGAACCTCTTGTACCTATCACTTAGCTGCAACAATTAATGCATATCCAGTCATGTTTCAACAACAAGCCCCAGCCATCCCCCCACCCCAGAATTATTTTAAAGCAAATTCTAAACATGTAGATAACATTAAGTATTTTAGTAAGTATTATTAAAAGATAAAGACTTTTTTTTTTTTTTAATATAATCATGATACCATTATCATGCCATAAAAAAAAGTAAACAATTTCTTAATCTGATTTAATGGGGAAAGTAGGGAAAGAAGACAAGAGATTCTTCTTTGTGTAAATGGTACCTAAGGAAGCTGGGAGTGGGGGTGGTGATGAGAATGTTTCAGATTCTTTTCCCATACTTTCATAAGCTCCCTGCTGTGATATGACTGTTTCTGACTTGATATTTTCTTTGCCCTTAGCTCCACTACTTGCCACAGCCCAGGCGAAACAAGGAGAGACCCAGGAAGAAGGGGCTAACTCAGGAGAGGTAATAAAAGTTATCCTTTCTCCTCCGCAAATCATAAATATTCCAAGTGAGGGTTTTGCTATGAAAAATGGGAATGAAGGCTGAGTTTCTACAGGGTACTTGGTACTCATAGAGCCCTCAGACTTTTGGGGTCTCTGGTTAACAAGAGCCATTCTACATGATCAAGATACAGAAATGCTTTTTAGGTCACAGGGTTAATGAATGAGGCATCTATTCAAAAATGTGAGAAGAGGCTCTTCTTTATTTGGAGCAGAATTATAAGCCCTGTTAGGTTGGAGATGGGATGATCTGTGTGCCAGGTCTTCCTTCCAGGGCATTCTGGTTTATATCTATTGTCCTAGCCAATTATTAATATCCATTCTGAAAAGTATCTGAGTTTGGATAATGGATTATGTGATTACTCCAGTCAGAAAGGATTGTCAGTGTTAGAGAACGCATCATTTTTAAACTATATGTAAAGTGATAGCATCAGTGATAATTTACAGTGCCAAAATGTCAGAATAGTTTGTGCACATATGAATCATCTTTGTTCTGTGCTATGGCGAACTTCATTGGCAGTCTGATCTGGCTTTTTCCTTATAACATGATTTAGGGCATTCTGTCTCCTACCCTTGACTGTTAAATATTGAGAAAATGTAAATTTAACCATAATAGAATACTGCATAGTTAGGAAATAATGTTCTTTGCCACAAAAAATCAAACAGGACTTGGGGAGCATCTTTGCCACAGGTCCTTTCTTAGTTCATGTATCCAAGGTTTGACTAGATAATACCTATTTGTTAAGTCTCTGATTTACCAAGTCCTCTGGTTATCAAGGATAAAGCCAAATAGTTCCGAGGCTGTTTGGGAATTAGACTCTACCTCTAAACTGCCGGAATTCTAATGGTCTCTTTTTCCCTTGGCCAGGAACCATTTATTGAAACTCGCCAGGATGGTGTCTCTCGCAGATTCATCCCCCCAGCCAGGTGCCTACTACTTCTCAGCCCCCTGTCCCTTGCCAAAGGCAGTTGATTTTTAGTTGAACCCAGGAATTAAAATCTGGAGCCAGGTGATGGAGTTACATTATCACCTAGCCTTTTAGCTCTTCCTGGCCCATCACCATCCAGTATTGATATTTTCCTGTAGCCATTCACAACAGTGGGAAGAGATGATAGCTCTAATGATGAAGAAATTGAGGGAAGTTGAGGGAGTAATTAATCAAAAGAAGAAAAAGACCTTTGAGAAGTCTTAAACTGGCAAATTTTGTTAAATGGTCAGGTCCTTAGTTCTCACTGATGATGCAGGTAAAGATTGCTGGTCAGGGGTATAATATTTTTTAAACTGATCTTTCCTGATTCTCTTTCCTTTTCTACTGTAGACACACACTGATCAATTTTTGATGTCCCCTCTCCCTCCTTAGTCCATCCAGGCTAACCTTTGTGCTCAGTGCCCCTGTGGCAGACCAGCATGGCCTTCCCCTGGGAGAGAGGTACCCTTGGGAGGTCAGTTGGGCTAGGAGTGGGTATACATCTTGAAGCCCCTCGGCCAGTGCTTGAGAGTCTCTGCCACTGGCACTGCAGTAGGTGGAGGAAGCCTCTCTGCTCCCTCATGTGGCCCGTGGGCGGGGGGCTGTCTGCAGGATGATGTCTACAGAAAGTGCCAACAGCTTCACTCTAATTGGGGAGGCATCCGATGGTGGCACCATGGAGAACCTCAGCCGAAGACTGAAGGCAAGTCTGCTTCATTCCATTGTCAAGCAGTGGATCTTGCTGGTGGAGGAGCAATTGGGCAGGTAGCACGGGGGAAGCCCTTCCCTGATTCTGTCATACTTCCAGGTCACTGGGGACCTTTTTGACATCATGTCGGGCCAGACAGATGTGGATCATCCACTGTGTGAGGAATGCACAGATACTCTTTTAGACCAGCTGGACACCCAGCTCAATGTCACTGAAAACGAGTGTCAGAACTACAAGTGAGTGCCCCCAGAGCCAAGGCCCAGAAACTGAGATCTGGGTCTTAGTTCTTACTGCTCTGAGACCACATGGCCCTTACTCAGCAGCTGTGCTCCACTCAGGCAAACGACTAGCAGGGTCCCTCTGGTAAGTATGTTTCACCTGTGTCCTTGGCAGACGCTGTTTGGAGATCTTAGAGCAAATGAATGAGGATGATAGTGAACAACTGCAGATAGAGCTAAAGGAGCTGGCACTGGAGGAAGAGAGGCTGATACAGGAGTTGGAAGACGTGGAAAAGAACCGCAAGATAGTGGCAGAAAATCTTGAGAAGGTCCAGGCTGAGGCTGAGAGACTGGATCAGGAAGAAGCTCAGTGAGTGACTACCCTGTTCTAGCCACACATCCTTAAGGAGAGGAGATAGCTTCCAGCTAAATGTGTAGAATTAGTTTGTACGCTGCAGTCAGCTGTGACTCGGCAGGATATCTGCTCTGTATCTTGCATGTTTCTAGGCCCTGTTTCTAGAGGTTTGTTGGGAGGGTTATGTATGAAGAGTCAGAATGATTAGGTGAAAGTGTGTAGACTAAATAGAGAGTGGAGAGGCTCTAGTCAGGGCTCTAGCTTACAGGGCCTGGGCTCATTTGGGTAGGTCAACCAAAGTGTCCACATCTGTAAGTTGAAGATATTAGCCTACATTAGTTCCCACTCAGATCACAAATTTCGTTAGTGCTCTTGACCTGGGGGAACCGTCTGTCTGTGGAGGAGACACAGTGTTATAGTTGAGGAAGAGAAGGAAGGAGGGAAAAAGTCGATTTTTTTTTTTTTTGACAGAGTAGTGTAACAGGTTCCGTTGGAGAGGTGTATGCTAACTATTTCAAGTACAATTAAGCACATAGAGGTGAAGTTTTAGAAGGTCAGTTACAGCTAATTCATGGAAGAAGCCACTCTTAACCCACTCACCTCACTTCTGGAAAAGATCAGAAATACAAGAGATGCCTTGTCCCAGTTTTGCAGTGTCCTATTTCCTCCACCTTATTGCATTTGGGCAGATGGAATTTGAGATATTTCCGTCCCTCCCAGGTAAAAGGACTAGGGCCTGTGATTAGGATCTCTGCCAATTATAAAAGATGCTGTAACTAGACGAACCACCATCACTAGAATAAATCATTCATAGGGGTGGTGAGAGGGAAACTTTTGCACCATAACCAACAGCCTTCACTGGGTACCTTGGCTGCTCACAGGTATCAGAGGGAATACAGTGAATTTAAACGA
Organism: Tolypeutes matacus; assembly: GCA_026826555.1. NCBI lineage: Eukaryota > Metazoa > Chordata > Mammalia > Cingulata > Chlamyphoridae > Tolypeutes > Tolypeutes matacus. Next base: position 983,688 of record JAKSZT010054479.1, on the reverse strand, counting down.
CAACAGCTGGAGCTGGATGACGAGCTGAAGAGTGTAGAAAACCAGATGCGTTATGCCCAGATGCAGCTGGACAAGCTGAAGAAAACCAACGTCTTTAATGCAACCTTCCACATCTGGTAATGGGGGCTAGAGCGTGAAGAGCATTGGGGAAGTGCTACATATCTGTACTTTAGCTGTTGACCATTAAGCCAGGATGCTCACCTCCCTACAAAAAAAGGACCATATGTCATCTAGATTTCTTTTATTTCTTGTGATGGGATAGGTACAATCAGGGGATTGGAATTCTGGAGATTGGGGGACATATACCCCTCCAAGGAAAGGGAACAGTCTGAGCCATCCAGCCACATGAAAAGCTGGTCATCTGCCTGGTGCTGATTTCTTACTCCCAGGGTCATTCATATATTAATTCACTCGATGTTTATCCATTTAACTGAAGTCTGTTGCACTACTACTATGTGGTAGGCTCTGTGCTAAGCACAAAGAGGGTAACAGCAAAGAATTTGCAATCTGCCGTCTGGCTGTTGATAATGTCGTGGAAGAGATGGGTAAATAATAGGCAGTTGTAATACAGTGAGGTAATGGTAAGCCTAGGATGCTCAGGGAACACCGAAGAGCACTTTACCCAATTTGGGAAAGCCACATGGAAAGTTTTCCCCTAGAGGAGGTTGATGTCTAAACCGAGACCTGAAGAAGACTGAAAAGGGGGGATTGTTCCTGGCAGAGAGAACATCATGTGCAAAGAAACAGGAAAGAGGGAGTTGTGAATTCAGCAAACTGAAAGGAGCTTATTGTAACTGGAGATTGAATGCAAAAGGGAGAGGGGGACAGGATATGAAACTGAGAATTACCAGATCCTACAGGATCTTGTAGGCCTTGTTGAAGGATTTGGACTATATCCAAAAGATGGTGGCAGCCACAGAAGCATTTGAGGCAGGGAAGTGACATAATTATCTTTGCATTTTGATGATAGCTTTACCTACAAGTTGGCTGAAGGAGCAGTATTGTTGGTAAGGAAAGTTGAGAGTGGGGATCTAAACAGGAAAAGATAGGGTGGTGGCATTGACAGGTTTAAGAGATTTAAGAGATAAAACCAACAGGTTGGTGATTTTGGGGAGCAATAGGGTGCATTCGGGGATGGCACCCAAGTTTCTACCTCGGCATCTGAGCAGTAAGGGGAAAGATGATAACTCAGGTTTTGTACATATATATAAAGTGCCTAGTAGAGCTTAGGATATATGAATCTGAAGATAAGGAGAGAGGTTTATGTCAGGTTTTGAGTAAGAACAGAAGTCCCAAAAGTTGCAGAGTTTTAAGTTTTCTATATTTTTCCTTGCCCTTCTGTCTTCCTCTATAGGCACAGTGGACAATTTGGCACAATCAACAACTTCAGACTGGGCCGCCTGCCCAGTGTTCCTGTGGAATGGAATGAGATTAATGCTGCTTGGGGCCAGACAGTGTTGCTGCTTCATGCCTTGGCCAATAAGATGGGTCTGAAATTTCAGAGGTAGGAAATGTAGTCCTTTCCTGGGTGTGGTGTATCTTAGATATAATCTGTGTCTCCAACCTGGTACTACTCTCCACTTTGGCAGGAGCCCTTTCTCCCACCAAACTAGGAGTTTTCTTTGGGTGGAGATTGTCTGCCTCTGATTCCCCTCACTCTTTCTGCTGATCAAGCAGTTATTTTACTGCAGGACCATGGTAGTGGTTTCCAACCTAGGCTCTCCAGGACCTTAGTTTCCTCAAACTATTTTCAGGTTTTGTTTGTTAGATCTAATCTAAAACACACATTTGTCCACAAAAGCCCCCTCCCCCCACCCCCCGCCCCAGGCAATCATATGATACATGTTTGTTTGGTGAACAAACTCTTTTAAAACATGGAGCCTTTGGGGAGGTGGGGGGAGAGCAGTGGGAATAATAAAAGAGGTTCTTAGGTAGACTGAAAATTGAAAATCCTGGGTTATAACTTCCCAATAATCACTTAAGGTAGAGTCCTGTATCTATCTCTGTCTGCATCTACATTTTAGGTATCGACTTGTTCCCTATGGAAACCATTCCTATCTGGAGTCTCTGACAGACAAATCTAAGGTACTCTACCAAACTCCATTTTCACTGGAATATTACGTTCTTATATCTCCAAACAACTTGGCTGCTTTAGTTTTAATATTGGCATTCGTTATTTCTTAGTGTATTTCTTTTTTTTTTTTTACCGGGAGGTCATGGGGATCGAACCTGGGTCCCTCCATATGGGAGACGGACGCCCAACCAGTTGAGCCACATCCGACCCCTCTTAGTGTATTTCTTACACACTTCTAAAGAGCCAATGTCTGTAGTAAGTTCAAGACTAGCTCTTCAGAGCCTCTAGGAAAAAATTTGGTTTTTACAGTTTGTTGAGAGGGGTTCTGGGCAAATCGGGATTATGTGTGTGCAAGAATAGGGAAGGGGGGGACGGATGTGGCTCAAATGGTTGGGCATCCGTTTCCCATATGGAGGGACCCAGGTTCGATCCCCGGGACCTCCCGATTAAAAAAAAAAAAAAAAAAAGAAGAATAGGGAAGGGATCACCATGACATAGATATTTTGAACATTTCCATTGGTGATGAAACTGTCCCAAGTTATTGTTATTTGCCCAAGGTTATTGCCGTTTTTTGAATTATGGAAAATAGAATCCAACCACAGTTTTTTGTTTTTGTTTTTTAGGAGGTACCGGGGATTGAACCCAGGACCTCGTACATGGGAAGCAGGCACTTAACCCCTTAAGCTATATCTGCTCCCCAACCAACCACAGTTTTTTGTTTCCAGTGGAGTACTGATAGAATGTGACTTGAGAGATAATAGAATTGGGAACAGTCTCTGGTAGCCTGTCTTGATGCCAAATTCACAGCCACTTCTCTCTTCTTGGGCAGGAGCTACCATTATACTGTTCTGGGGGGTTGCGGTTTTTTTGGGACAACAAGTTTGATCACGCAATGGTGGCTTTCCTGGACTGTGTGCAGCAATTCAAAGAAGAAGTTGAGAAAGGCGAGACACGTTTTTGTCTTCCTTACAGGTCAGTGTCCCCCAAAGCTGAAAGAACCTATGGTAGAACCAAATTGAGCAGAATTAAAGGCGAAGTAAGAATGGAGGCAAAGCGTTATAGAGATGGTGGGAAAGTAGAAAATAGTGCAAAAATCACATTTGCTGATGGGCAAAGACCAATCCAACATTGCAAGTGGGACAAAATGTTACTCCCTGGTCCCTGGAGAGAAAGAATGTTTGTCTTAGGTGGTTTGGGGGATTTTATTGGCACAGAGCTCAAGCCTGCCTGCACTCCAGTTTCCAGAAGGTTTTTCCTGAAGCCCCTGGAAATATACAGAAATACTTTCTTTGGTCGAAATTTTTAGGAGTCTAGCAATAGAAGGAAACCTGAGTTCAAGGGAGTAAGGCTGAGCTGCTTCTGTTCACCCCAAAACAAAGGATTTCCTTTCTTCTGCCTCCTTTCTTTCCTCATGAGCTCAGGGATGCCTGGAAAAACAGAGAGGAGTACTGTAACCCTCACTTACCCCTTGCTCTAGTCTTCTCATCTGTTTGGGTGTGTGTCCCGTTCCTGTACTCTGCAATGACAATGAGGCTCTTGTGGCAGCCTTCTTGATTTTTGGCTTTCAAGCAAATCCAAAATACACTACCGTTCCTTGCCAAGAGTTCTTTAATAGATAAAGTGATGTGAATGGTCCCATGATCAAGTCCCTGCCCATTTGCCTGAGCTGACTTAACTCAGATCTCAGTTACTAATGAGCTCTGCTATGTCCATCTGCAGGATGGATGTGGAGAAAGGCAAGATTGAAGACACAGGAGGCAGCGGCGGCTCCTATTCCATCAAAACCCAGTTTAACTCTGAGGAACAGTGGACAAAAGCTCTCAAGTTCATGCTGACGAATCTTAAGTGGGGTCTTGCTTGGGTATCCTCACAGTTTTATAACAAATGACTTTTTTCTTTAGGGAGATGTTGGCTTTACATTTTGTTTTGTTTGCAAAAAAAGTTTTAAATTAAAATGGGTAATATTAAACAGCACATGTTTACAGTACAAAAAAACAAAAACAAAAACAAAAAAACAAACACACCACAAAAGCTACTTTATTTAAAATATCATATGACAGATAGTTTCCAGAGCTACAACATGCCATATATAGCCACCCACTCTTGTCATAGTTGATTCTTAATCTCATGCCTTCCTTTCCCTCAAAACAACTAATTTACATTTGTTTGTTTTTTAACTAAGAGTTGAATTGAGATGGTGTGTTCTCACTGGATTTTATCTCTCTCAACTTCCTGCATTTACAATATGAAATAGAAACTTCTGTCTCTACTGAGACAATTAAGATGTGTGAGAGACTAGTTGGAAAACATGAGAAAATGACATATAAGCTTTGCCTGGTCACATGATGTGATCAGAAGCTTGAAACTTAATACTTCTCACTCGGTTCTAGTACTGAATGCCTACTCTGCTCTGTGTTAGAGCTATCAGATGGTGTTTGATACTGTTTGAGGCGTTCTGGACAGATTTAATTATTTGTAATAAAAGATTGCTGCAGTCTAATAACTGCCTGGAGGTGCATTCTTGGGTTTTTCTTTAACTAAATTAAAGTACTTTATATTCTGGTAGAACCAAGTCCAAGTGCAGCTATGTGGAAATTCTTTTTAAACATATTTAAAAACAAAACCCTAGTGAAAACAGACAGCTATGTAGGTTGCCCTGTTTATATAGATCTCAGTAACGGAACAGAGATGTTAAACTAACTTTATTTTTAATTTTTTATTTTTTTAAGAGGTACCAGGGGTTGAACCCGGGACCTTGTAAATGGCAAAGCAGGCGCTCAACCACTGAGCTACTCCTACTCCCTATACTAACTTTAAAGGGAAATAAAGGCCACCTCCTTAATGCTCAGTCAAGGTCACTCTGATGGTCTGGGTTTTGGAGTCCCTGCTTAATACTAATCTCCATGTCTGATGTTCTCTCTTTAATGAAATTAACAGTAAAAGAAAACTCATAAATATCTTGTAAAATAAAAATGAACCAACTTCACTAATATTCTCTCAGCTCCTAGACATTTTCAGTCTGATACAACAAAAAGGACATGGTTGTCCACCTTAACTCTTTCTCTGATACAGAAAAATAAGCATGACATTGGAACACAAAATACAGTTCAAAAGATTCTTGAAACTTTTGTACCCTGAGTAGTGAACATAAACAAAGGGAGGGATGCATGCCGTTATGGAAGGCTGTTTATATTTGGTGGAGTCAGCCTGCCTCATGTGTTGGAGGAAGCAGCAGCCCTCAGAGCTCTGGCCGCCAGGTGGGGGACAGGCTGCTGTCGCTCCGGAGTGTTGGCTCCCACGCTGTGAGTTAGGATTGCATAAGAGAACTCAGCAATGCTCTCCAAAGCAATGCCAGTGATGCTCTGCAAATGCCCCGCAACCTTCGGAAATAGAGACGGATTTCTTAGTATTATATAATCTCAACATGTGTTAGTGCACAAATACAGTTCTTGGGATGCTCTCTCAAGCCAAATGTAATTTTTTTCTTTTTTTTGGATTCACAAGGAAGATTAAATACAGATTGCAGTGTTTGCCAGTAGCAAAATTACATTAGGATACCTTTACCCTGATATTGTTAGCAAAGAAACATTGTGCTAGACATTTCCCCCTGCTGGATATAGGTTCTCTGAAATAGGGGGATATTTTGGCCTTGGCATTTTCTCTTTAGGAGGGCATACTTATTGGACTTTAACATAATAGCAGGTCATCATTGTAAAGGGAAATAAGCTAAACTTGAGCCTCCACTTACAATTTTACTTCATGAGAGGAAAGCTGGAGAACTTTTCAGTCCTACCCTAGTTTTTCCCTACACAAATCCTGCTCATTCATCCTAATCCTGGGTCTTTGCATTGGCATTTAGCTTTTGTAGATTGTCTTCTTCTTTTTTTTTTTTTTTCCTTTCTTTCCTTTAACTAATTGGGGAAAGCTTTCTATTAAATGAAATCTGACCAAGCTGGTCCTGCTCAGTGGTACATACCTGGCTCCAACACTCATGGTTTTGGATGAAAGCACTTGCTGCAATGATTCCTACTGCCAAAAGCATGAAGTCTTCCTTCACTGAAATAAATTTTTCCCTGAAGGATTAAAGCTATATTTAATTTTGGTGCTAGAATAAGACTTGATCTTCCAAATCCTAGGGTCATGGGCCTTCAACTATGAATTGTTTATATTGATCATCTTGGATTTTTTAGATATGGAAGGAAAAGATCAAGGCATAGCTAATTGACCCCTTCTTCCCCCATTCCACCCCTACCCCCCCAAGGCAATGGGATTAAAACACAACCTGACAGTCTGAATGGTTTATAGGCTTTTTCTTGTTCCATCTGTCTCCCTAACAAATGTGAGGCTTTTTAACAATTTGACTTTACAGTAATCAAACACTTGTGCGAATTAAAGCCCTGCGATTCTGTGATTGGGTTTTTTCCCCTACGTGGCTATAAAAGCAAGCCAGTAATTCCAAGTTACAAGCAGCTATAAAGGAAGAACTGGGAAGGAATGTATGTTAATTACTTGAAATAAGTTAAAATATTTTTTGTACACCAATGCTTATAGCAGCATTATTCACAATAGCCAAAATATGGATGCAGCCAAAGTGTTGATCTACAGATGAATGGATAAAGATGTGATATATACATATAATGGAATTCTGCTATACACAAGAGAAAATTAAACACATGTCCACAAAAAATGGTATGCAAATATTTTTAGCAGCATATTTTATAATTCTGTTATTAAATGTCATAACAGCAGAAATTTCAACAATCTGTTGAATGGGTAAACAAAATGTGATATAGCCATACATTGCAATATGTACCAGCCATAAAAAATGAAATAATTGCCGACACTTCTACAACATGAAAGAGCCTTGGAAACATGCTAAATGAAAGAAGCCAGTAACAGAAGATGACATATTATATTATTAGACTCATCAGAAAGTTGAGAATAGGAAAATATAAAGAGACAGAAAGTGGATTAGTGGTTGTTTAGGGCTGAGGGAGAATACAGTGGGAACAGACAGAGCATGAGGTTTCGTTTTTCAATTAATAGGCTTTATTTTTAGAGCACTTTTAGGTTTACAGAATAATTGAGCAGAATTTTGTAGAGAATTCACATATACCTCTTCTACACAGTTTCTCTATTTTAGCATCTGGCATTAGTGTGGTTAATGTGTATAGTTGATAGACCAATATTGATACATTATTATAACTAAAATCCATAGATTATATGATGTTTCTCTGTGTTGCACAATTCTTTGGGTTTTGACAAATGCATAATGTCATGTATCCACCATTAAATTATCTTATAGAATATATCCACTGCTAACCTATGCTACATCTATACATCCTCCTTCACCCCAATCCCTGGCAACCACCAATATTTAATGGTCTTTATAGTTTAAACTTTTCCTAAATGCCATATAGTTGGATTACGTAGTATGTGGCTTTTTTTTTTTTTTTTAAGATTTATTTTATTTTTATTTATTTATCCCCCCCTTGCTGCTTGTGCTTGCTGTGCCCATTTTCTGTGCGTTTTTATGTGTCTGCTTGTCTCCCTTTGTTGGGTCATCTTGCTGCGCCAGCTCACTGCGCCGCACGGGCCAGCTTGCCTTCACCAGGACGCCCCGGGAATCAAACCCGGGCCTCCCGTATGGTAAATGGGAGCCCAACCACTTGAGTCACATCTGCTTCCCAGTGTGTGGCTTTTTAATATTTGATTCGTTCACTCAGCAATATGCATTTATGGTTCCTCCATGATTTTTTTTTTGGCTTGATAGTTCCTTTCTTTTTATTGCTGAATACTACTACAACTCCATTGAATAGAAGTACCAGAGTATGTTTATCCATTCATCCATTCTAAGACATCTTGGTTTCTCACAGTTTTTGACAATTAATAACAATGATTCTATAAGCGTTAGTAGTTTAGTGTTCTTTGTGGACATAAATTTTCAACTCATTTGGAAAAACTTAGGATATGACTGCTGAATTATATCTTGTTTAGTTATGTTTAGCGACTGTCAATGTCTTCCATATTGCCAGTAATGTTTTGCTTTCTTACCAGCAATAATAAATAAGTTAAATTTAAAAGTAAAAACCTTTTAAGTTTTGCCAGTTGGGCTCAGGCACCTGCATCCAAGCTACACACTGGAAGTTAATAAGAACTATGTAACTGTGTGAGCTATCTGTGGCCTACATGCCTAAAAGCAGGGTAATTCTATTCCCCAAGTTTTTGTGGTCTGTCTACCATTTCCTGTTTCTGGAAGGAGCCTACTCTATAGGAGTTGCCTTACCCTTGCAGCTGACTGGGTGTAGAGTTCTCAATTGAAGCCCTCAGCAGGCTCTCATATATGGGTTCATGCAGAAGATACACCAGGTCGAGCAGGGTCAGGCAGGTTGAATGCAGCTGTGTGGCTGGGACCAAACAGCCATTGTATCCTAGATGGAGTATAGGCATGGGGAGGAGCGTTAAGTGGGTCTTCTCTGGTCATAATCACAGTTGTCAGGTGATTTAAAGCTGTTGAGTTTCTAATGAGCTTCCTGGATGCTGTGTTCTATTATAAGAAACCTGTTTCGCTGGAGGCCAGTTTTAAAGGACAAAGGGAGAGGTCACAAAATCTCTATCTACAGTATATATATTTAATTAAATTATATTTGTTTGTTCCCCTCTTATCCTGGGCCTCTCTATAAAACCAACTCTTTGATCCTGAGTAAGGAAGTGTGTAGTGATTCCAAGAGGAAGCCAGCTGCTGAGACCTCTGAGTCACTTTCCCTGAAAAGTGCCAAAGGGGACAACTTCCACAGCCATCCAGAGACACCACTGGGCTTCCTGATGTTCCGCATTGGCAGGTTTTGCCCACCATCCCCTAACAGCCCCTGGGCACATTATTTATTGCCTGCTATGGAAAACTCCAATCCCCGTTCCCTGACACATTTAATAAAATACCTAAAACTTCCAGGAGCATCTCCACATATGCCAGGGGAGTGGGAAGATTGATTTGGAAGTTCAGGGACTTCAAAACATCAAGCTCCGATTCCAGCAGTTCTTCTTTAGTGTATAGATACCCTAGAGCTTGGAGGAAATTCAGAACTGTGATGTTGCTGATTATCTGAGCAAAGAAAAACAAACAAAAATAGATCATACATCTTGTCATAGTATACAAAGCTCTTCATAATCCAGCCCATGCCTTCATCTCCAGTCTTCTCTCTTGATAATTCCCCCTTAAAATATTTACCATTTCCCAATGCCATCATGCTCTCCCTTTCCAAGCTGCTACATATACTGTTTCTTATACCTGGTTTGCCCTACCTTTCCTCCCACTCTGTCCCTGCTTTCCCTAAGTCCTCTCCTTTGTCCTTAGGATCCACCCATCTCCCTACCACTCCATCCCCTTCCAGAAGTCATTTTCTCTAAAAAACACTTCCTTGACCCTCCAAGGCTGATGAGGTACATCCATAGCCCTCTATATTTATATTTTTCAGAGCATTTTTTGAGAGCACAGGTTTTTTGTTTTGTTTCTTAGGAGGTACTGGGTATTGAACCCAGGACCTCATACATGGGAAGCAAGCACTTAACACTTGAGCTACATTGCTCCCCAAGAGCATAGACAGTATTTTTACTGTTGTAGTTGTGGCATCAAGTGCAGCATCTGGCCATAGAAGATAATATTCATTAAATGAATGATATTTTACTATACAGGCAGGAGGTAGTGACGTGGAGACATTTTATCCTTTATAAATTTAATAGTTTTTGCCTTTAATGCTGATAGGTATGTTGGCAATTCAGGCACCTTAAGTAAACTGCCCTTGAGTTCAAGGGGAGGAAAGGTGACCTGTATGAATGATGGCATGTGTCCAGCAATTATACTTTGGGAACAGAACTCCAGGCTATTTAATAATTGCCTCTGTGTGACTGTGTGTGTGTGTTTAGGAGGTATGCTGAGGAAGCATAGTTGCACTCAGGAATTTCCACGTGAGTGGTTAGCACCTTGCTTAGGAGTAGGCTCCTCACAGCCACCTTTGGATGAGCTGGTTTCTTCCTAACACTCAGATGCCCATGAACAACCCAAGCTCCTTACTTTGTAGTGGAAGGAAAGCTTGCTTGCCAACTGAACACAGGACACAAGACGTAGGGTAAACTTGTTGAAAAGCTGCTCTTTCAGAAACCTCCAGTTCTGCGACTCTGTCTTCTCATTTCTCAGCTGGAGTGTAGCTTGCCTGCAGATGTTCTCTGCCTGCTTAACCATAAACCTATAAGGAAAGGAAGGTGAGAATAAACAATCCACACTCACACAATTACTACAAGAAATGTGTGCTTCAAATTCTACTACATCTTATCCTCTCCAAAATACATTGCTGGCCAAGAAATTTACAATTGCAAGTGAAAAAGAGAGGGTGCCAAACCAGGCTTTCAGGTAAAGGGTAGCTAGCACTTTCTTAAAGATTTGGGTACATTAGCCATTCTGAGAGACACCTTATGCTCAGGGCTTTACCTTTCTAGGATTTCTACAGCCTGATAGCTCACGGATTTCTCCAGACACCATTGTTCAGACAGGAGAAAAACAAACTCTGCCAAAATAGGAAAGAAGAGCATAATTTACAACCACTCTGTGAACTCTTGGCGTTCTATAAAAGCCATGATGTGACCAAGGAAAGAGGGTCAGGAGGTGAGAAAGATGAGACTGAAACAACCATAGCTAAGCTGTTCCCTTTACTGCCAATAGGGACATCAAAGCCAAGGGTTCACCAAGCCCCCTCAGCGACCTTTGAGCCTTCCTATGGGTCTCGGCTGATAAAAGACTTGGCTAGTTACACGCACATACACCCAGCTGGTCTCCTTGGCCTCTGCACCATGCTGGGAACCCCCTGCTTCAAGAAAGACTCTTGGGTGGATGAAAAACCTAACCCCTATATTCAGTTTTCAGTGGAATGTTGGCAGGAAGAGAAAGGTCCCTCCTGGAGCTTCAATATTCTTTATGACACTGTTTGTTTAATAACCACCCTCTGGAGAATCCCATTGCTTTACAAATACGATTCACCTTACAGCTGGACACCGTCTCTCCACCACTAGTTTGTTAGGTAAATCTGGGGTGGCTGAGCTTCTCCCCAGGAGCAAGTTTGTTACTGTGGAGTGGCTTGTTTTGAAGAAACAACCCCTAAATCACGGGACATAGCCCAGTTTGTGTGTGGGGGGGGAGTTATTGGGAAGATGGGAAGGGCAAGATACCTTGGCAAGATTTTAAGCCGCCTGTTTCTCTTTGAAAGAACAGCCCCAGATAGAATTCTAATTAGCTTGCAGTATCAGTAGAGGGTGGAAATAAGGGTAAATGTCAGTTCTCAACCAAGATAGCTCCTCCAGACCTAGGAACTTTTAGCATTGATCAGGAAGGAATTATATATAGTCAAATAACCATATTTGGTTAGAAAATCTAACATTCTTAGGGAAAAGAGCTATTAAAAAAAAAAAAAAAAAAAAGTCAAACTAGCACAAGACAACAATCTACTCCTTACAGAGACCACAGCCCTGCTAACAATGTCCAATGAAGAAGAGAATTTAAGCAATTCAGCAAAATACCCTAGGCTACATAATTACATATTATTAGCCAGTTCTTTTATTTGCTGAAGGTTAGGTTTTATTTCATTGTTTTGTTCTTTGTGGGTGGGTGTGTACTTGCTTGGTTTGTTTTAGTTTGGGTCTGAATTCTCTGGGCAACTGTTTCTCTTTTCCACTTTAATTTGCCAAGAAAACTGAGCTTGGGTTAGGTGGAATTGATGAGGTTACACCTCTCCCTGGCCACTGGCTCCACCTCCTCCACTTGCAAACATACTCAGATCTGCTATTAACTAAAAGGTCCTCCTCTTCTACTCTTCTTCCCTTCACTGTTAAATTTCTTAAAAGCCTAGGCTACACCTGCTGCATCCTCATCATTCACATCCTAATTTTCTGCAATTTGGCTTCCACCTTTTCCAGCTTGCTGAAATGATTGTCTCAAAGGTCAGCAACTTTGTCTAAATTGTTAAAATCATGACCTTTTTTACAATCCTCACTCCTGTGATATCCCTGAAGCATTCTAAACTGCCGACCATCATCCTTCTTAAAACTCTCCTCTTGGCTTCCAAGGTCTCTTGGTCCTGTTTCTACCTCCCAACCATCCCTTTTATCTCTGTCATGACTCTTCTTCCTACTCCAATTCCCTGAACACAAAATATTTCCCAAGGAACTGTCCTTGACTTGTTTCTCTTTTCTCCCTCTAGAAGCTCATCCTCTGCTACAGTTCAACAATATCATTATGGAATGACTCCTAAACCTTTATCTCTAGTTCTGACCTCTCTCAACCTACTTTTTAAACAGCCTGCCAGAAACCTTCCTCTAGATGGTCTGCCAGCACCTTAAACTCAGTAGATCCAAAACCAAGGCCATTATCTATCCCAAACAAAAGTTAAGTTTCCTCCTGTTTTTTGTTTTTTTGTTTGTTGTTTTTGTTTGTTTGTTTTTTATTTTTAATGTATATGTGCTTGTGTTTCTGTTAATAGCACCATTATACTCCCAGTCTCTGAGGTTCAGCCCTTTGCCTTCACTTCTTAATTATCCATTGCAGAATTCCAAATTTTACCTCTGAAACATTTTAAATCTTGTCATTCCCTCTGCCATATTACCTAGACCACTGATATGGACTCCACTGGTCTACTTACCTTCTAGCTCCCTTTAGTCCAATCCATCCTTTACATCACTACCCAAATAATTTTCGAAAGCAAAGATTACAGTCATATAGCTCCCTTATTCAAAAGCCTTTTCCTGGTAAAGCCGGTATAAACTCCCCACCTTGACATTCAAAATCCCACTTGGAATACCCCCAAACTACCTTCTCAGTCTTAATTACAACAACTCTTACACATGCTCTGGTCAACCTGGACTATACACACTCACCCTCAGCTTCCCTACCTTTACAGTTTCACTCATGCTAACCCCTTTTGGTAGAAATGCTGCTCTCCCCTCCACTTCACCAATCAAAATGTCATCCTTCCTTCAAAGTCTACCTCAAATACTATGATTCTTGGAGGATTCCCTTAATTCTTCCTACCCCCACCTAACCCTATCATTCTTTTTTTTTTTTTTTTTTTTTTAAGCTTGTTTTAACTCTTATGTCACTTATCTCACCCCACTTATACTTAGCCACGTGTGTATTTGTACTACTATTCCCCCAAAGATTGCACATAGTTTCCAAGCAAGGACTGTATCTATTTCATCTTTCTATCCCAGGTAATGCCAATAATAAGTACTCTATACATGTTGAATAAATCAAGAGTAGGGTGCTGGTGGGACTTCTTCATCACTATATCCCCAGAACCTGGCATACAGTAAGTTCTAACAAAAATTATTCCAATGAATAAAGTAAACACAATTTCAAAGATAGATGTCCCTGTCCCCCATAAACACGGTTCCCAGGTCCTGCATTCACACCGACAATGCGGGTCTCCCTAAAGCTGCCCATCCGCCCCGCAGCTTCCTGCACTGCTCGTTCATTCTGCTGGGCCAAGTGGAGTAGAGCGTCTTCGATCGTCTCTGTGGCAACAGCTCCAAACTGAAAGTCACTGAGGGAGACCACTCTTGGCCTCCCGGGTCTGTCCATTTTTAGAACCCTTTTTGGACACCTGGACTGTTCACAGGTGCCATAAACCGGCCCCTTAGCTTCACTCCAGAGTATTCTGTCACATCCTGGACTCCTCGTTCCCTTCCAGTGTGCTTGTCCTCGCCTCCGGTCTGAGGAAAACCCAACAGCCCTCCACAGCCTTTTCCCACCCCAACGGCCGCGGACCACTCGACCAATCACAAAGCACAGTCGCCTCCTCCGCCCTTTCCCCTATCGCTTAGAGCCGCAGTTCTGCCGGGAGAAGGAAACACGGACTACAACTCCCCGAGTGCCTTGCGGCGGCCAAGGACTACTCTGCCCAGGGAGCCCCGCGGCCCGAGCCTGCGAAAAAGCAGGGCGGCAACATGGCGGCGTCGGGAGCTGGCGACCCTTTGGATGCCAAGACTGGGCAGGCCCCCTTGGCTCAGCGCATCGATCCGACTCGGGAAAAACTGACCCCCGCGCAGTTGCAATTCATGCGGCAGGTGCAGCTCGCCCAGTGGCAGAAGACCCTGCCACAGCGGCGGACCCGGAATCTCGTGACCGGCCTGAGCATCGGGGCCCTGGTGCTGGCTATTTGTATCCGACCCACCTGTAGACTCCGGGAGACCGCAGATAGGGGCGGGGGAAGGGGAGCAGAAGCACATAGAAGGGCAGCGTGGTGGTGATAGGAAAGAGCCTGGCCTGTGAAATCTTGACCACTTCTAACTGAACAACGCTGGCCCAAGCGTTTAGTGTTTAGGTAAAATGGGGTTAATACCTTATGTGTGGGTGAAATGATATGATGTGTAATTACATGCATTGCCATTTCTAACGTGCTCTTTTAATATAATTTATTAATAACAGTTGGGGGTAGGGCTTAGAAAGAACAGAGGGCAGGAGGCAGGAATCACTGATGGGAGAATGGTAGGTAACAGGGGCGGATGGAGATTTAGGAAAAGGTTCTGTACATATTCCAGGTGGTTTCCTGAGCCCACCTCCTCAGATGGTTACACCTTCTACTCGGTGTCCCAGGAGCGTTTCCTAGATGAGCTGGAGGACGATGCCAAAGCTGCTCGAGCCCGGGCCCTGGCAAGGTCTGCAGGCCCCTGATCCAGATGGGCATTACCCACCTCCAGCCTGCTGGGGCCCCTTCACAAGGTGGATGATGCCCTGACACTTGTAGAAAATGAAGCCTGCTCACAGCATTGCTGGCCTTCTTACTAACCTTGGACGGAGAGTGAGCCCAAGAAGCCAGGAACTTGCACATCCAATGGTCATGAAGGGAACACTGCCCACCTCACGCTCACTGTGTGCAATGACTGAGCCCTTCTTGTAGTTTGTTTCCTTGTTTGAAGTTGTGCAACCCTGGCTTTTCCCATGCTTTCTGACTTTGTTGTTTACCTGAGAGGGTGTGACTCTTAAGGGGGTGAGGGTGGCAGCTCTGTGCAGTGTTGGAACCTGAGGTGGGAAAGATGAGGTCAAGTTGAGAATAATAAACTGAGTCTCTCTCTCCTCGAGCCGAGTGTGATGAGGGACGACCTGGCACTTATGCTGGAAAGCTCCACAGGCAGCAGCTGCAGCAGTGGCATTGCCCCAGGGAGCTGTAAATGTTTAACTAGAATGACTTTTTCCGTGAGATCTTTCACCTTATTTAAGGAAGAGATCGTGGTAGGTCACTGGGCTGTTTGAGACTGAATCACATCTGGGGAGGGAGGAAGGTCACTTTTCTGTCCTCTACCCCCAAGAACAACACACTTTACCCTCAACTTTTCTCTCTACTACCTTTTCCCACCCATAGAGAGAGGTGGATGAGGGACGAGCAGGGCCTGCCTGTGCAACCAACCTTACAGTTTCCTCATGAACTGCTGGCAGACAGCCAAAAGGCTGGGCAGTTTCCGCCCCTGCCTCCTATTGTAAGAGGAGAGTCCTTTCTGAATCCTCCCTTGCCTCACCCAAGGCCTTGCCCCCTGCTCCAAAGGCATGACAGATTCAGAATGACAGAGCCTTAGTGTCCAGCATTTTTATTGGCTGCCAGGAAGTCTGATGTGAGAACACTCCCAACACACTCCCCACTGGGAGTGGGCCCTCTAGAAGCATCTGGGCTTGGGTGGGATTGCTTAGTGGTTGACTGTTGGCTGGGGCGGTGGTGGGAATGAGGATGGTAAACTGCAGGACTGACACCTACACACGGCAAATAGTACCCACATGTTTGGCTCTTCCCTATAATGGGGCCATACTCTCCATGCCCCCCTGGCCTTCTGCCCCCTCAGTGCTGGGGTCTTCCTTGCTGACATGTGGTGGACAGAAAAGCAGCAGGTTCTGAAAGCATAAGCCCCATGGTATGGGGGAGACACATGACTTCTGTTCTGGATTCACTGGAGGGGAAAAGAAAAGGCACTGAAGAAACCTACAAGGTGGGAGGAGGGCGAAGCTGCCACCAGTTACCATTCCCTGGGCTCTCCCTCCCTTGGGCCCGCCCTCACCATCCTGCCAACATCCCCGGCGAATGTCACCCCCTTGCTTGCCCGCTGCTCCTGGGAGCCGGTGCTGCTGCCACTCAGAGAGTTCCTTCGCATGATGCCTGGGAACAGGATGGGGGAGGGAGAGCACTGAGTAAGGGAAGGGGCCTCAGGGAGAGGGGGGCTAGTGACCCCAAACCAAGGGGCAGATTCCCAGGGCCTGGAAGAAAGCCAGGTTGGTAGGGACACGGTTTCAGGGGAAAGGTGGGAGCTAGGCGATTGCAGGCTCACCAGGGCCCTGGGGCTCGGAGCGCTGAAGGCTGTTGCGGCGGGAGGTGGGGAAACTGCCCTTGGAGAGGCGGCGCTGGCGGCTGGACAGCATGGCAGCCGGGGCCACTATTCCCGGCGGGGGTTGCTTCCCGAGCCGACTGTACAAGTCCTCAATTTCCTTTTTTTGCAGCATCTGTAGTGCCTCCACCTCTGACAAATGCCTGAGGATGCACCAGGTGCATGTGAGGGTCAGCCACACATCCTGCTCTCCCAAGTCTGCCTCTTGCTCCTCCATCCTCCCCAGACTCACTTCTGCCGAAGACTCTGCAGCTCAGCCCAGAACTCCTCGTCCTCCCCACTGCTCTCTGACTCCTCACTGCTCAGACATAGGCTGCTGTAGGAGTAGTTCATCCACACGGGGCTGGGATGGCTCAGTGGTGGGGGGCTGACCCCCAGTCGGGGCTCCTTCCCATCGACCCCTTCCTCCTCCTCAGCTCCAGCCCCCAGGCCTTCGGCTGCACGGTCGCTCTCAGTCAGATCCTCCCTCATCTCTGACCCGCCTCCAGCACTAGCCTCGGTATCTGAGCTCTCCGAGGCCAGCTGAGGGGTTGGAGGCTTCAGAGAACTGGAGAGAGTTGGGGATGCTGGCTGCAGGGGAAGAGGCTCAGCTGGTTCCTTGGATGAAGTCACTTGGAAACGCCCAACAAGCTGGGGCTTTCCCTCTGTGGAGACAAAGTGGAGGCATAGAAGGAGAGAGCTTAGTGGAGTGGGGATAATGGGCAGGTGAAGATCAGTGGTCAGAGGCCTCACCTTCAGAGATGGGTGCCAGCCTGGCTTCACCCAGAAATGGCCGAGCAGGATTTGGAGAGGCCTATAAAATGTGGATCTATGAGGAGATGATCTAGAATGGAGCCTCCCTAATCACCCCTCTTGGGTTTCCTACTCACCTCACTCTCCACCTCGGTTGTGAGGGGTGAAGGGCTCTCTGGGCCACAAGGAGCAAGGGGAGGAGGAGAAGGAAGAGGTAGACTAGGCAGGGGATCAGGAAGGGCTGGAGGAGACTGGGAAAGGAGCCCAGGTGAGGGGGACAGTAGGGACTGGGCCACAGTCATCACGGCCAGTGAGAAGGCACTAGCCAGAGAGAGGAGAGGAGCTACTGTGGTGGAGGGGAGGGGAGGAGAGGGACTTCGGGGAAAGGAAGGAACATTAAGAGTGACCTGGGAACAACTGGGAGATAATGTGGAGGGAGAGCTTAGGGGGAGTGAGTGCTGGGGAAACTGAGAAGATGGGATTGGAAACTGTGATGCACTGGCAGAGAATGGGAGTGGAGAGCTGGGGGATTGTGGAGGGGGATTTGAGAAGAACTGGGAAGAAATGGGGAAGAATGGGGAGGGGCTGGGGCAACATGGGGGAGAAGTGATGGGGAAGATGGGACCTGGGAAAAGGGGAGTTCCGGGGGAAAATGGGTTTCCAGGAGATGAGGGGGTTCCAGAAGAGGAGGAGGTGGAGAAGGCTGTCCAGCTCTGCTCCAGGGAAGTGCTGCTCTGGAGCTCTGCTGGGGAAGAGGGCATGTTGAGATTCCTATCTCCCATTCCCTATGCCCTTCCCAGGCAAACCCAGGAGCAACCCCCAGGACTGGGGTGAGCAGGGGCAGAGCTCAGTACATACCACTGGAGAGGTGTGGGTCGGGGCCCGGGAGGGCAGGCACTGGCACTGGCTCCTCCTGAGGGAGAGAAGGCACCCACTGTCACAGTGGGGAAGAGCTGAGATTTGGATGGGAGGTTTCAGGCTGGGGCTCCTAGGCTAGGACCCATGAACCTCAAGGAGTCCATGGATGAGTTTCGGGGGATTCAAAAGCATGTGTGCTGAAAGGGGCACGACTTCTGCAACTTGCTCTCAAATGGCTCAGAAATTAAAAAATATGTCTACGTACATATAGAGAGGGTGAGAAAAAGGGAATGATAAAACTAATGCAGCAAAATATTAACATTTGGCCATTCTAGGCAAAGGGTATCTGGTAGTTCTTTGTAAAATTATCGCAACTTTTCTGTAACTTTTAATTTTTTCAAAATCAAGAGTTTTTAAAAAGCAGACATTGAACACTTTTTTAGAACAAGGGTCCATGGCTTTCTTAGATTCTCAAATGGGGCTTATGATCCAACAAAGCTTAAGAACCACAGTTTTAGGGTCTCAGAGATGAGGATTTAAGATCCAAGGGCACTGTGGAGGGCAGAACATTGGAGCAGAGTCTCTTCCCTCTGGAGGGTGCCCAGAGGGGCCTGACCTGGGGGGCCAGAGTGTCTTCAGCAGCCTCCACAGAGCCTGTGTCTCTCCTCAACAAGGTTTCCACTCGCTGGATAATCTCCCGAATCCGGCTCAGGAATCCATCTCTCTCCGAGGGCAGAATGAACTCGTTATACACCTGGAGAGGGTCAGCAGGATGAGGAATAAGGGCTCAGCAACCCCACTCGTCCCTCTTTCCCTCTCCGGATCTTTAAAAACCAACCCTCACAACCACTGCTTCTGTCAACTACCAACCTATAACAAGTGTTTAGTAAGTACCTATGGTGTGCCAGGTGATGTAGGTGTGGTGCATAGTAAAATAGAGCTTAGAGGAAAGGAGCTAATATTCATAGCATGCACGTATAGACCAGACACTTCACATATATTATCAACAACAGCAACTTTCAGGGGTCAGTATTAATACCTCCATTTTAGAGTTAAGCTAACCAATGCTCAAAGAGCTTAAATTCAGTCTGCCCAGGATCACAGGATTTGAACCCAGGTCTATCTAAACCCAGAGCCTGAGTTCTTTCCCTTCTACCATTGTTGCCTCCCATGCTTTTGCACACAATTCTTGCCTTCATCAGGCTTATAAAGCATATAATACAGGCCCACATACATATCCCCCCACATACACACAGAAAGTTAAGTAAAAATAAGGCAATAAATGGTAAATGTCACAGTCAATTCCACACTTATTTGGCACCTACTATTGTCAGGCTTTGTGCTAAGTCCTGTGGGGGAATACAGGATAGCATGAAACAAGGGCCTAGCCCTGAAGAAGCCCACAACCCAGTGAAGACAAACAGATAACCCAATACATTTCAAGTCAGCACATGATAACTAGGGGGCTTGTAAGTGAGGGATGGATAAAAATGCTATTCTTGGGAAGCAGCTGTGGCTCAATCAGTAGGGCTCCCGTTTACCATATGGGAGGCCCCGGGTTCGGTTCCCGGGGCCTCCTGGTGAAGGCAGGCCTGCCCGCACAGCGTGGTTGGCTGACCCAGCGAGCACAAGCAGCAAGGGGGGGATAAATGAATAAATAAATAAAATCTTTAAAAAAAAAAAAAAAATGCTATTCTAAACAGGGAGCAGGTCATACTATCCCGGGGGGGGTGTAGAGGGAAGCTGGGACAGCTTCACAGGGGAAGTCCTTGGTGCTAAGCATGGAACGATGAGTAAGAAAAGCATCCTTTATTAAGGATCTATCAGGTGTGGACACTTCTCATATATTCTTATTTAATCCTCAGAACATTTTTGCAAAATAAGTATTATCCACATTTTATGGATGAGCAACTGGGGTTCAGAGAGATTAAGGAACTTGCCCAAGTTAACAATAACAGACTTAGTAAATGACAGCTGAAATTTTGAACTCAGGTCTTACACAAAAGCCCATCCCTTCCTCTATTCCACACTGTCCATCAAGAAGAGAAGGACAGTCTAGGCAGAGACAGCAGTGTGAGCAATAGGTTTGAGGTGCAAAGAGACAGGGCACTCACAAAATAGTGAGTGCCTCAAGTATAACTGCAAGTGCTATGAATTTTAAAGGCCAGCCTCTGGAATTTGGACCTTAATCTGTAGCCACATGTAGTTTTGGGGGCAAAAGTCAACAAAATCAGATCTAGGTCTTAGGAGAACTCTGCTTCAGAGGAGAGGAGGGTGGACTGGTAAGGAGAGAAGAGAGGGCAATGAACCCTGAGTCCAGGAGCTAGGGTTACTCTGGCTGGAGGGGATCTGCATGGGCTTGAAAGCCCAGTAGAGAAGCCTCTCAGGGCAAGAGATCCCTGAGCAGACAGAAGCAGAGGCTGAAAGGCTTCCCTCCAGCCTCTTCAGAGGACCATTAGGAAACCAGTGTGGCCAGAGGGAAGACTCTGGAAGAATCAAGTGGCTTGACAGAAGGTGATAAGCTTCATGTGCCAGGTGATATTTTATCATTGTCCTGCACACAAGGTGAATGACATGATGGAGAAGAAGAGTTCCTGAAGTCTGACGTCAATACCATTTCCTTCCCTCCTTCAAGCCAGAAGATGGCATCCACTGCCCCACTCCACTAAAACTGGTCTCACACAAAAAAGGCAGGGTACCCTTGCTTCAGGCTTCACCTTATGCCAACTCCTTGAAATTCTCTCCTCACTCCCCACACCTGCAAATCAACATTGCCTTATTGTTAACAGAGCCTGCCTGGGCAGTTGGGGGACCTACTCTGCCCCAGAGAGGCTATGGAGAATGGGTGTCTGGGATCAGAGGGAGAGATGGGTCAGGAGCTTGGGAGACCACTGG
Organism: Tolypeutes matacus; assembly: GCA_026826555.1. Classification (NCBI taxonomy): domain Eukaryota; kingdom Metazoa; phylum Chordata; class Mammalia; order Cingulata; family Chlamyphoridae; genus Tolypeutes; species Tolypeutes matacus. The sequence continues at coordinate 962,717 of JAKSZT010054479.1, read as the reverse complement.
GCCTGATGGCCAGAGACAGGGTCTGGGGAGCCAGCAGTAGGTGTGGGGGCCTCCAGGGAGCTGGGTCTTGACTCTCCCTGGCTTATCTGCAGGAGTCCAGTGTGGTCAATCAGCTCAGACCCACTAAGCCAGGTGGTGGAGCAGCCAGGAAGTAGGGGGACCTGATAGGGGATGGGACCAGCAGCTGCAGGGAGCCCACCACCTGCTGGGGGGGGGGGCGGGGCCTTGGCAGGTATAGGGGAACCTGGTACCCACAGGGCAGGGAAGGAGAAGCCAAGAAAAAGATGTCTTCACAGCACATCACTGGGAACCCTGCATACCTGAGCACGTGTGCTCCACTCTTTTTTTTCTTTTTCCTTTTTTCTTTTTTTAGCTACCAGGGTGGGGGATTGAACCCCAGACCTCCTATGTGGGAAGCCGGCGCTCAACCACTGAGCCACATCGGTACCCCTGAGTTGGTTTTTTCATTTGTTTGCTTGTTTGCTTGTTTTTAGGAGGCACCAGGGACCAAACCCAGGACCTCCCATGTGGGAAGCAGGCACTCAACTGCTTGAGCCACATCTGCTCCCTCTCCATTCTGATAACCTGTCAAGGGTAGTAGAGGCCTGAAGCCAGAATGACGGATGACATAAGGTCAGGTTCAAGAAGGAGGCACCCATTCCACAGCTGGGCCCCCACATCAGCCAAGGTCCTCTTTCAGCCTCGTGGTTGGGGTGCCACGGTGCCAGTGCTAGTAGGGTCATCCTTGAGCCACCTGGGGGGAGAGGGGAACTAGGGTTTCTGGGGACTGCTCAGCAGTTGCAGCCTGGGAAGCTGTCAGGCTGCAACTGCTCCCTCAAGCTCCAAGGACTTAGGGACTGGGGCTGAGGACTGTCCTTTGGGGGCGACCTTGGTTCCCCCAGGGCCTCCTCCCCAGAGCTCCAGGCCTTCCCTTGGTCATTGCCTGCAGAAGCATTCCTCCAGCACTTCCTCATCTCTTGAGCCCCAAAGTAGAGGGGGCCCAGGGCAAATGCTGCACCTGGGGAAGGCAGGCGGCACCTCTGTGCCCCTACGCCCTGCCTGCCTTTCCCTTCCCCAGTGGCCCCACCCCACCCCAGTCCCTAGGCCTCCTCAGTGACCAGGGCACTGCCCAGCCCTCCCTGCAAGCCCAAGGGTGCCCGCTCCCCTCCCTCCCTCCCTCAGCTTTTACTAACCTCTTCCTTCCAGGGCTCTTCCTACCTCTCTGGCTCCACCGCTGTGTCCTTCAATGACTTGCCCTGCCCCGCTCCTCTTCCCACTCCAGAACTAGGGGCATCCACTGAGACATAATCTCAGGCCCTCTACGCCTCTGGCTTTGCCATCCCATCTCCCTTCCCTCTCAACTCTGTACTGACTTCCTAAATTCACCTCTCCAGCCCTGCCTGATCCATTTCCCGTACCTATGAAGGACCTTATCTTGACTATTCTGCTATCACTCAAACTCATCATGACTCCTAAAAAATCCTACTTTCATTTCCAACTTCCTCTGTCCTTTGGTGACCTGCTCCCATCAGCCCAGTCCCTCCAAGCTACAAGCTGCCCTTGACCTCCTCTCTCCCTAACTCCCTATCATATCAACTCAGCAAATATTTATTGAGCATCTGCTACGTGCATTGTAGTATGTCAATAGGTTATTGGATTATGAGTAAGTCATTTTCCTGAAACAGTCCTCAGATTTACCTCTTCTTTTCCCCATATCTCTTTGGTCCACATCTGGCCTCTTGTGCCCATATTTCATCTGGATTCCCAACCCCCTGCCCCCTAAAACTTTATCTCACTATGTTATACTCTGCCTAATTCTTTTTTATTTTTTATTTATTTTTTTCCTAATTCTTTTTAAAAAATGTTTTTATTTATTTTTAAAGATAGATTACATAAAATGCTACATAAAAAAATATAAGGGATTCCCATATGCCCCACTCCCCACACCTCCCACTTTTCCCCACATTAACAATTTCTTTCATTAGTGTGGTACATTCATTGCAATTGATGAACCCATTTTGGAGCATTGCCACTAAGCATGGATTATAATTTACATTGTAATTTACACTCTCTCCAACTCAATTCTGTACGTTATGGAAGGATATATAATGGCCTGTATTGCAATGTCATTCAGGACAATTCCAAGCCCTGATGTCTAATTCTTAAGACCTTCTGTAATCTGGGCCCACTCTATCTGCCCAGCCTTGTTTCCTGTGATTCTCCTATAGGAACCCTTACTTCTAATGTTGATCTCCTCATGAAGCTCTCCCAGTCCCATGTCCAAGTTACTCCCTACTTCCATTCCTTTGTTCATGCTGGGCCTCCAGCTAGACACGCCCTCTCCACCCTTCACTGCCTTTCTTCTCCATCTGTGGAGACCTTGCCTGAGTCCCACTGCTTCCCCCTGCTGCCCCAGCCCATCCTTTTCTTAAAATTTCAGTATTAAATATCTGGCATGCATTTCACACGAAGCACTTGTCTACCCTATCTCTGTTAGTCTCAAAAAGTCCTTGCTGTCTGGCTTGAGGGGTTTTAGCACCAGGGGACATCAGGAGGGAGACGCTTGTCCCAGACCCAAATACTCTGTCCTCATCACTCTATCCCCTCACCATGGCAGCTGCGATTTCCTCTGGGCTGTCCCCATCCAGATCAAATCGGAAGGTTACCATCTTGCTGTTGTGTGTCTGTAGCTGGCACTCAACCACTCTGTCATTCTGGTCTGAGACCTTCAGATTCAAAGACAGCAGAGGGGAGGAGTCAGGCCTTCTGCCCTCATCACATGTCCAGACCCCACTGCAGCCACGTGACAGTGGCCAGATTGGGATTAGAGAAGCAGGCTCCACTCCCCAAGTCTGATATTAGAAACCAGCGCTGCCTCTTGAGTACCCATATCGCCCACTGCTACTCCCTTTTTCTGGTTGACCTCCGCCATCCCACTGACAGTTCCCTCTTGAGCCTTATCTCCTATGCCCCTTCCTTACACTAGTGACCCGAAGTCGGGATCGGGGTCTGCGCCGGAGATTTTTTCCTGGGGGTCTCCTCATCCGTCCCATCCCTTCTCCCACATCGCTAAGGCCTGATGCTGCATCTGAGGCATAGCTGGAAAAGGGAAAAGAGATAGAAGGAGCATCAGAGCATACAGCGTTCCATACAGCTCTCCCTAGTACCCCAACTCACACCAGAACATACCTGTCCCCAGGGGAAAAGTCACTGCCAGGACCAGAAAGTGGAATGGATAGAGCAAAAGCCTGAAATAGGACAAGGGTTCACAAGGTCAGGGGAAAATAATTGTTGGGATCTAGGGAGATGATGACAAAGATGCTGGGGTACTGGGGAGGTGGAACTGGGGAAGATGAGGACAAGAGTGGTGGACTTCCAGGGATCTGGGGCTAGATCATGGGGTTGGACTTCACAAGGAGGGAGGCAAGTCATAGGCTTGGGATGGCTGGGAGCCCCCCAAGTGACCCCCTCTCACCGAGGGCAGACGGAGATGGGACTCAGCGGGGCTGGATGGCACCCCCCCAGGGGGCTGAAGGGCAGGGTCTGAGGCATCCAGGAAGCCAGAGGAGCTGAGGTAGCCATCAGTCTCGCAATCCGCTGGTGGGGGAGGGAGGGGATCAAAAGAGGGGAAATAAAGAGGAGTGGTGGCAGAGGAGGGGAGCTGCTTGAGCAAGGACTGGCTGGGGCTATGGAAGTGTTCTTTCCCAGAGGGAGCTTCATGGCTAGAGGTGGAAGGCAAGGTGAGTGACAGTGCTGCTGGGATGAACTTCTGGGTGGGGGGCAATGGTCAAGGGTTCTGGGACCCAGGTCCCAAGGTCAGGGGTGACTTACAGGTGGTAGATGAGTAGCTGGCATGGCGGAAGAGGAAGGGCTGGTGCTGGTCTGCCTCTGGCTCTTCGGGCTCAGGCGGGAAGGCACTGGGAGGGCCAGGAGCCATGGGGGCATTTGCTGGCAGGGGTCCTGGTGGGGGTGGGAGGGCCTCTAATTCCCGAGATTTGCGCAGCTTGTCTCGCTTTCGCTGGATGGCAGCAACCCGCTCACGCACCGCACGGGCTACTGGCTGGTAATCAGCTTCGCAGACCAAGCCCAGAGCCACCTGGAGTCAGAGGGGTGAGCAGCAGGTTGGGACTCCTCTCAAAGATCAGGACATTTCCTTGTGGCCTCTGGGGTGGGGTGCAGTGGGGAAAGAAGGTAACCAAAATTGACTGATTATCCATTGTGTCTCTTACCTGACAATTTCTTACATTATCATTATCATTAAAACTTCCTAATATCTTCTGAGACAAGTTTTATCAGCCCCATTTTAGTTTTTTTGTTTGTTTGTTTGTTTTTTAGGAGGTACCTGTGATTGAACCCAGGACCTCGTACATGGGAAGCAGGTGCTCAACCACTGAGCTACATCTGCTCCCCTATCAGCCCCATTTCTAGAGAGAGACAGTAAAGTAAATGACCTGCAGATGATTATACAGTCCTGGTTCTCAACCGGGGTCGAGGATGCAGGGGAGAATTTTGCCCTTTAAGGGACATTTGGCAATGCTGGGAGACATTTTTAGTTGTCACAACTGTGAGAAGGGGCTACTGGCATCTAGTGAGTAGAGACCAGGGATTTTGCTCAACATCTTACAATGCACAGGACAGTTCCCCAAATAAAGAATTCCTAGGTCCAAAATGTCAATAGTGCCAAGGTTGAGAATCTCTTTAGTAAGTACCGGATCAGGATTTGATCTCAGGTCTGGTTTGATCTGGGCTATGAAGACCTATTCTTCTGCTATATTTCAAGCACATTCTCAGGTTCTTGACCCACCACAGATTATCTCCACCCTTTCAGGTGCCATTTCTCTATGGAGAACCCCATATGCCCTCTCTTCCCCATCAGGTCTTCCTAAACCAGCTCCCAAACTTCCCCCTCCCCCCTCCCACCCCATCTTCTATCTCCCATGGATACCTCTGTCCATCTATCATCTTCCATTTGTCACCTCCTTATTCATTTCAGAGAAGCTTTACTGGACATATAAAGGAGATGGAGCAGGGTGATGTGACTTGAAATATGAACAACCTGAGTTTTAAATCCAGCTCTCATTGCTTACTTGCTGTGGGACCTTGGGCAAAGTATTCAACCTCTCTGAGCTTTGTCTCTTCATCGATCAATGGTAACAAAGATCAAATGCATGTGAAAGCGCTGTAAGCCATGTAGGCCTGTGGGCTATTGATCGAGTGGAGGAGAAAGATAAGACAGTATCCACACAGAAATCAGGACAGGTGGGGGTTGAGGGGTACTGCCATGAAAGACCTGCTGAAGTGGAAAGGAGCATTTAATTTTGACTCTGGAGTGGAAGGTTTTCTGAAATTGGTGGTTCTGAGCATGGAGAAAAAGAGAAAAGAAAAAGAGAAAGACTAGAGTAGATGGAGGGAAGGTCATCCCAGGAAGATGGATCAATCAGCTAGAGCAAAAAGCAAGGAGGTTGCAGGGCCCAGGGTTTGTTCTGGGAATGGAAATTGCCAACCTGTCGGGAACACTGGGTATGCGTGTGGGTGTGTTAGGGAGGGAGGAGCAGGAAGACACCTGCAGGAGATGTCCGCGGGAGAGTTGGGCCCTCCTCCCACCACACCCTGAGGTCGGGGCCCACACGCGCCACCCTCCACACATCAGCTGTTGCACAGTCCGTCCTCCTCTCACCATCTCCTGTGCCACCTCCTCAGCTGCGTCCCGGCCCAGCTGGAAGAGGAACTCGATAGCCTGGTTGTCCCGTGGGCGCCCTCCACGCCGGGCGTCCTCCATGCGCAGCCACAACTTGAGGCCCGGCTTCTCGCCGTCGTCCTCCTCCGCCAGCTCCACGTGCACGCCTCGCTCCTCGCGGAAGAAGGCGTGAGCCAACAGGTCCTGGATGGTGAACCTGGGGGCGGCCCCGCGGTGAGCCGAGCCCCTCCGCCGCGGACTCGCAGCGGCGCCCGCATCCCCACCGCGCCCCTCCACCCCACCTCTCGTTCTTATCTGTGCGGATGCAGCCTTCAATGATCTCCTTCACCTCTGGCATCTTCACCTTATAGAAGCTGTTAGGCTTTGTGCCCTGGGGGAAGGAGGCTACATGAGGCCTACGGTCCTCTGTGCCCCACTTCTCTGCTTCACACACCGCCCGAGAGCAGCGCATGCAGTGGCAAAAGCACAGCGACTGCTACTGGGAGATGTTATTTCCAATCCCAGTCCCCCCACGTATTGGCAGTGTGACCTTGAACAAGTCTCCCACGGAGCCTGTTTTTCCTTTACAAAACGCAAGGCATAACAGCTCACCTCGCGGGAGAGTTGGAAAGATCTGGTTAGAGATTGGATGTGAAATCGTTTGTAAACTCTGGAAATCGCTACACATATTTTTCTAAATAGCTCGTACTGGAGAGGGCATATTTGCATCCAGTATTCTTCAGTGTTCAGCAGGGTATTTTTGAGTCTAGCCTGTTTTAATTAAGGGAAAGGGCATTGACGCTGGCTGGTGAGGACAGAAAAATGTGAGGGGGGCTGGAATTCCCTCTCATCTCCCACCCCCTCTCACCGAAGTGACCTTGCGGTAGATCTGTGCGGCATTCTGGCACTCGGAGTACGGGTACTCTGAAGTAGCCATCTCCAGCATACACATGCCAAAGGCGTACACGTCCACGGCTTCATCATACTTTTCCTCGTACATCTCGGGAGCCATGAACTCCGGGGTCCCTGTAAGGTTCGCAGCAGAGATTAGGCTGCAGAGCCTGCCTTTGTCCTTCTCCCTCCACTTGGGCGTCCCACAGGCTAGCATCCCAGGGCTCTGGAGCTCTGGAGTCCAAGTGGCCGACCCTCCCCAGCTTCCCCATGATCTCCTAACTCCTCGGATCTCTAAGGACCCTGCGGGGAGGGGTAGGAATGGCGAGGACTCTCCTGGAGGGACGCACCGATGACGCTCTTGGCGAAGGAAGCGCGCTTGAGCGTGGCCAGGCCCAGGTCCCCGATCTTGACGGAGCCAGTAGGGCCCGTGATGAAGACATTGTCGCACTTGAGATCCCGGTGCAGGATGGGGGGCACCCGGGAGTGTAGGAAATGAAGGCCCCGCAGGATTTGGCGGCTCCAGCGCTGAAGGACTCGCGGCTTCATCTCGCGGAACCGCCTCAGGTACCTGGGGGAGGGCGCATAGCCAGGATCGCGGCGGCGACACGTTCGCTGGGGAGAGGGCCCTCGCAGGGGAGCTTCGCCTTGCTCCACCCGCGCCGCTGCCTCCGCGTCTCCTGCGAGCGTTCTCCTAGCCTAGATCCGCGCCGGGCTCCGTGGACAAATTGAGCAGGGAGGTGGGCTGGGTAGCGTGAGGTTACCAGACCCTCCGGGCGGTAAGTTCGCAGGCAGGGCCTTGGCCTAGGTGTTGCAGGAGCATGGAAGGATGACTAAGTGCCCCAAGCGCGGGGGAGGGCTTCACAGAGGAAATAACTTCTGTGTTGTGTCTTGAAAGATGAGTTGGAGTTCAAGGGTGAAAGGGGAAAGGATGGAGACTTTCCAGGCAGGCCTGTTCCCTTTTCAAAGGCAGGGAGTCAGGGAGTGACAGGGCAGGGTGGGAGGAGATGCTGGGAATTCGGTTTGTCTGGAAATTAGGCTAAAGATGAGGCTGAATCCTAAGGATTTTGTGAGCAGGTTAATGAGTGAGGACTTTATCCCAAGAGCCAAGGGAAGCCTTCCTTGAAGGGGTTTTAAGGAGGGGAATGATGAGATCAGATTTACAAATGAGAAAGATCCCCCTGGATGTCAGAAGATTTTGCCTTGGAGGGAGGCAGAGTAGTGTGAGGCCCTTTAAGGAGCTGCTGTAGAGCTCCAGGCCAGAGAGGTGTGTGGGGGTGAGGGTAGAAGGGCAGTGAAAATGAGTAAGGAGATGTTAAGAAGGGACTTGAAGACAGTCTGACGGGGGGTGGAGGGGTGGAGGGGTAGGTTATGCCTACCCTGGAGGGAGAGGAGGAATCTGCAGAGATGCCCAAGTTTATGGCTGGTGTGCTGGGTGGATGTTGCCATTTACCGAGGCAGGGACACAGCTTGGGTGGGTGGGAGATAGTGAGTCTGGATTTGGACCTGGACGTGCAGGATTAGAGGAGCCTGGGAGAAGTTTCAGAAGGATTGGGACACATCCCAGCCCTCCTCCCCTGTCCCCTCCAGGAGCAGAGCTCACGTCTTGAGCGTGCCTGAGGTCATGAGTTCGGTGACCAGCACGATGCAAACCTGACCCCTCAGCACTGACTTCCATGAGTCATAGAAGCGGACGATGTTGGGGTGCTGCAGCCCCTTGAGCATCTCGACCTCCTCCGAGAAGCGTTGCCGCTCAGCCCGAGATAGTTTCCGAGTCTGTGGGATGGAGAAGGGGGTCATGCCAAGCCCAGGAGAGGGGGATGGGGCCACATGTGGTGAGGCTGGCGGAGAGGTGAAGATCAGAGCTGATGGAAAGGGCCAGGTGGGTGGGAACGCCTGCCCAATAGGCCCCAGACCCCGAACTCCCAGTCTGCCCCCTCGGATTTCTCCAAGGATGTGCCCATCCTGGGCCACGGGGCCACCCATTGGATCCCCCACACACTGGACACAAGCGCCTTTATGAAGCCAGGTGGGAGAGCCCAGTGCTCAATAGTGCCATTGTGGCTGCCCAGGCCGTCTGTGGGGCGGGAGGGGGTGCACAGGGGCAGGCAGCGGGCAGGCAGCAGGCAGGCGGTGAGCAGGGAATTGGGGCCAGGAAGGGGGTTGGTACCATAAACTGGTAACTACTAGATTCAGACAGGAGGTGGGAGGGCTGTGGAGGTACAGAGGCTGTGGAGGAGGTACAGAAGAGAGAGGATATAGGACCAGCCGCCAGGAGACTGCCCCCCCATGGCTGTCCTGCCCTGTCTCAACACTCCCCCCACCACCACCCAGAGTTTGGCTGCCTCTCCTTGCCTGGCCTTGAGCCTAGGGCGCGGCACTGGCAGGAGCAAGGGGCAAGCCCCATGCCAGGGCCTGAGGGGAGGGACCCTTCCCTTGGGCTCCATCCCCCAATCTGAAGTTGAAGACCTGGGCTCAGAGTTGACTGGGATCTCCCCGTCCATAGACAAAAGGGGAGCCGTAGGAGGAAGGCCCTGTGGACCCACATCCCCCTGCTGCCCACAAGGTCTGGGAAGGGAGACCTTTGGGTCTGGGAAGGGAGAGCCCAAGTAGGCAGTGGGTTGAGAAACAGGACTAGTCTCAGGCCAGGGCTAGAGCTTCCTGACCACCCCCCACCCCCACCCCCCGCTGGGGAGATGTTCCAGAGTCTGACTGTTCCAGAAAGAGTCTGGGAGGGAGTGCTCCATCCTGCCACAACTCTCCTAAATCTTACAGAGGTGGAGAGGGCCCTGCCCCAGCTTCTGGCTTCCCTTACCCCTGCCTCCTGAGCTGCAAAGGTGCAGGGCAGGTGGTGGGGGTGGGGGGTGGGGAGATCCAGGATCACACTAAGGGTCTCAGGATTTAGGGAAAAGGGAGAGGAAGATAGTGGGTACCTGCAGCAGGAAATTGGTGGGGTCATTCTCCCCAGATCTCAACTGGCTCCCCCGTCCAAATTTCCATCCCCCTTTTCCCCACCTCTCAGGATTGGGTATGAAGACTTTAATGTTGGGAATATCCATGTCCATGGGAGAGCCATTATACACTACCTGCCTCAGTTTATCCTTCTGCAGCCCAGAGTCAGCCAGATCCATAGATCATCAAAGCAAGAAGAGTGGAGTATCTGGACATCTGACTGGAAAAACATGTCCCTCCCTTGCTGCTGCCCCAGGTCTCCCATCCCAAGACCCCCAAAGGGTCCCATCCCGAGATGCCACCGAGGGGCACCCAGCCACACCTGCAGCTCACACCAGGCCACCTCTACCGTGGTGTCCGTGTCCAGCCCTCGATACACCGTCTTGAAAGAGCCACGTCCAATCTCGATGTCAAACTTGAGGTATCGGCCGTCTGGGGACGTCGCCACAGCCTGGGTCTCCGTGTCCTCCTTCTCCTCCAGCTCCCGCCGCCGCTCCCGGGCCACAGCCTCGGGGACCTTCGACGGCTCCCCGGACCCCGGGCTTCGTGCAGAGCCCGCGACCTCGGGAAATGCCGAGTCCGCAGCCTTCTCCCGGACTTCTCCGGTCCGTGTGCCCTCAGGGGGCTCTTCAGAGCTGGGCGGTGGACTTCTTGTGGGGCCCGGAACAGCGGAGTCCGGCGGATCGGGGGGCTCAGGAACGGGTGAGGCTGGCTGGGACCAAGAACTCAGCAGTCCCAAGTCGACTGAGCTGCGGCGGCTGAGACGGGAAGAGCGCGGCCGGGTCTCGGTCTTGCCGGAGAAGCGGCGAGCCCGGCGGGGAGGTGGCCCGAGGCGGGGCGGCCCGGGGGCGGCGAGAGGCGGCGAGGGCCGCAGGGCCAGGTCGGCCTCGGTCTGGGACATGGGGACCGCAGTCTCCGGGCCCGGGAGGGCCAGCATGGGAAGGGCCGGGGGCCGCAGAGCAGCAAGCCGGGCGACTGGCGCAGAGGCGGCCTGACAGGCGGACTGGCTCGGTGCGCAGCGCTGGGGTTGAGCAGCTGGGGCCCCAGCCCCCGGCTCGCCTCCCTGCAGCCCCGCCCCCAGCCCCGCCCCGGCCTGACCCCCCGGGGCCTCCCCGTCGGAGCCTCCAGCTTTGCCCAAGCTGCGGAGGGCGGTGTGGATCGGATCCCGCCGCACAGCGCCTCACCTCAGCCGCCGGCCCGCCCCTGGCCGCTTCCCCTCCCCCCGGCGCCTCCCTGCGCACCGTCCTTCAGTCTCATCCCCAGGCAAGAGCCGTGTGCGAGGGGGTGACGTGTCCTCCCGCACTAGAGTGGGGGTGTTGGGGGGCGGGACGCGGGGTACAGGGAGAGGAAATGTGCCCGCGGCTCCTGGGCCCTGATAGGGGGTGGTTAGGGGAAGGCTACCACCAGCCTGCGCACCCCAGATAAGACAGCACCACCGGCTAGGGGCTGGAGCATCCCCAGGCCCACACTGAGATCAAAGGGGAGAAAGGTCTACTTTTCTCTGACGCTGTTGCCTCCTCCTACCCCGGGCTGCACAGGGATGAGTGTGTGCACCCCAGGACATGCCCCTTCCCCAAACCAATGGCCCGGGTCACCCATCCCCTCAAATCCCCTTCACTTTGGCCGCAGCCTGGCCCTGGCCAGAGTGGCTGTTTTTGCTGTGCGGGCTCTCCTTCCTCCCTCTTCTGTTTGCCAAAGTCTCCAATAAACCAAAGTCCACATCCGGTTTACCCCGTCCCAACTCCTCTTTGACCACAACTACCCGACCCAGACCAGATGAGTGGAGGGAGGGGTTTCAAAGTCCTTCAGGACTTTAATGGGGGAGATGAGGGGAGGGGAAGTGACTCCAACTGCAGACAGAAAGCAGTCAGTCCCCAAGCTGTGTTCCATCAGCACTCCCCCACACAGCCCACCTAGGAGATGTAAAACCACAGGCTCAACTGGAGCTCTCCTGTCCTGGGGGACCTTTTCATTCACAAAGGCCACTGGCCTTCTCTCCCCTCCCCTTGGCTGGGATTTACTCAGATGGTAACAGTTCACAGCCCTCCCCATCCCCTTTCCAGTAGTAACATGGAGGCAGGCAGTGGGAGTTGAGCTTTTTAATATCATAAATCAGTGTTTGGCCCCACCTCCCACTGCCAGGCCCCTTCTCAGGCCTCCTATCTTCATATTGCCTGCAAGGCTGCCTGCAGCCAGGGCTTCCCCCATCCCTGAAGGATCCAGCACCAGCCTGAGAAGGGAGAAAACAGCAGCTAAGGAGGTGGGAGGGGGCAGGGACAGAAACTTGTGTAGGCATGTGTGTGTATGTACATGTGTGAACGCATGTAAAGTGTTAGGTTTACAGACTCTGGGTCAGGACAGTCTAGGATGGGAGAGGATGTAGGGTAGCAATAAGCACATCTTTTACCCTGGTGCCTCAGCCTCACCCTACCCCAGATGTGGGGTAAGTGGAAAACCCATCCCTGGGTCCCAGCCTTCAGGATGGGAGCCCTTTTTGAGTTTGGTGGAGTCACAGATCCAGTCTGGGAGGACACTGGGTCTGTCTCCTTTTGAAAGCCCTGGAAGGGTGGGAGGTCAGAAGAAAAGGGAGACAGGGCTCTGCTAGAAGAACTTGACACCTCGGCCATCGCTGATGGTGATGATTTCTGCCTTGTGCTCCTGCTGTAGGGCCTGCAGAGCCCGCAGTAGGGTTGCTTCATCCAGCCCATGAAACTCTGGACAGGGAGAGATGGGGCAGTCAGAGACACTAAGTTCCTTGGAGCCCAGGCCCTCTGAGGAAAGCAGTGTAGCTGGAAGCTGAGACCTTGAGAGACTAGGATATGCAGGTGCCACCTATACTGCTGCAGCTGCCACCCACACTTCCTGGCATGCTTTAAGAGTACGGGGAAGAAAGCCTGTGCCAGCAATAAATGAGAATTCATGCTTATTTCCCCCTCCCTGATTCTCACGTCAGACTCAATGCCCACAACCCTTCCCCATTAGTGGCTGATGCACAAGTGTGACACCATCTGCTTGTGGGCTACAAAGAGGGAAACCCTGATAGTCATGCCTAGGGAAAGTCAGGGCCCTTATCACTGGACACTGACCCTAGTTGCACATCTCTACCTATCAGGAGAATCTGTTTGAACAGAAAGTATAACCAGTATCCCAGGCCAGGAGACTGTTGAGGCTCAGCACAGCTATCTGCCCTTTCCTAGTTAAAAGGGGCAAGGCTAGGAGTCAAGGGCCAGCTGAGTGCCTAGAGATATGCTAAGATGCCGCATGGAGATGTGAGAGGCAGGAGACAAGCCCTGACAGGCTTGCACATCTCGCCCCCTATGGGGGCCCAGCTCTTAAGTCAGGAAGCTTACTTTCTGAAAGAGCCTCCAGTTTTTCCAAGCCTAAGTGGTGGACTGGGCAAGGCTGTAGCACTGAAGTCATGGGTGATGGTGGGAGTAGCAAGCAGAGGCCTGCAAGGCAGGGGGAAAAGCCAAGAGCTGTAAATTCTGCTGGGGCAGCCAGGGCTTGACAGAAAGGGGAGGTGCCCCTTGTTACCCCAGGTAAAACTGGAACTTTTCATGATCCTGGGGATCAGAATACAGAGCCAGAAGAAAAGATCTAAGAGTGTATTTGCACTATGCAAAAATCAAATATACAAATCCTTGCCTGGCCAGAAATCAAAGTATTAAAAAGGGTTGGAGGTGTGGGTGTTAACCCAATCTCTTCAGCTGACGCCCACAAATCTTGAGCCTTCTATAAAAATAAATGGGAAAGAAAGCCTGAGTCAGCAAGGAATGAGATTTCAGGTTTAATCCCTGGCCCTGGTTCCTCACTTGGCATCTACACCAGTAATTCTTAACTTTTCATGGGTCATAGATGCTCTTGAAAATCTTACAATAATATGGACTCTATCCCTAGAAATATGTACATACACTTAAACAATTTTTTTTTTTTTTTTTTTTGTACATGAGTTCAGGTGGTTTATGGAATCTTGGATGTAGGCTAAGAACCTATTTACTATGTAGTACTTGGAATTCAGAGGCAGAGAAATGGGAAGTCTGAATGCCAGTTTTATCAAGACTGGGGAGAGGATTCAGAGAAAAAAACTAGAGGAGGATGGGGAGGAAGGCATTACCCTGATCTTCTGTGTCTTCCCCGTTGGTCAGTTCATACAGGGTGAACACAGAGTTGTTTTGGCCACTCTTGGAAACCTGTGAAGATAGAAAACAGGGATTAAATAAGGACCAGGAATATCCTGAGAGAAGGTAACTTCAACAGCAACACCTCTCTGATCCAGGAATGGTACCTAGTCCCAAACCAGGGCTCACTGTTCCCTCTGAAGAGTGGTCTAAAAGCCACAAACCCTACAGGTGCTATATTTATATGTGTACACAGACATTCAGAACCACCAAACCACAGGCCTTCACGTGTCTGAGGAATGACCTCTCATTCTGTTTGTTTCCCTGTTCAGGAATGGGTAGTTTGTGTTTATTATGTTTGGGTTATTGATGCTTCTCTCTCCTGTGGGAAGGTTTAGGGCTTGTGGTGGCTGGGAATTTGGAGAGAGTATTCTGTCCCTATATTCACACTGGCTCAGAATGTCCTATTCATGTTGTGGACAGCCCCATAAGGATGCAGTGGGGGAAGGACTCCAGGTTGTTGGGGTTTTTTCTTCCTTTCCCCATTTATCTCCTGTGGCCAGAGACTCTAGCCAACAATAGTACCCATGGTTCCCTGTACTGCATTATCCAAACATGGCCTCATGTAGCCCCTGGATGTCTACAGGCAAAGAAGGGGAAATTCTGTGCAGCAAGGGAAATTGAGTCACTGAAAAAGAGGCTTGCTTGGAAGGTTTGCACCTCCTCTTTCTGCCCCCTCCTCACTTTGCTCAGTCTGGATCTGGGAACACCAGTTATCTGCTGGGCACAGACACAATTCTCCTTCGCCATGGGCCACTGCTGAGTATTTGATGACAGGATGGTCTCACCCACTGATAGATGAGTTTCCCCCATTCCTCTGGCCTCCGCCACATGACCAGGAAGCTAGACTTGTTCTTATCCAACCACTCGAGGTTCCCTGTAAAACAGACACTTATACTCAAGTGGAACAGAGTGGAAGAGAATCTTCAGAAAGAGATTCAATATTTGATTTACTATTACTATATGCAAGGCACCATTTTCCTCCTTTCACCTCTCTCCAGATCTTAAGGCACAGATGGAGAGATTTCAATTTTGTATTCAAAGGAGGGAGAGGGGGAATTGGACTGTCTGGGCTCCAAGCCAGGAGAGAGAAAAAAGTTATTAAAGGGGAAATACTTGACTAATCTTCCCTCATGAAAACCCAGATAAGAGGCAAAAATAAGAAATAAAGGGAACCAAACCTACCTTTCTTCCTCAATTCTTCTAATACAATCTGGATTGATTCCACAGGGAGCTTCCCTGGTTTAAGATTAAGGGAATGGCATACATTTGATTTGGGTGGGAGCAAAATTGTCAGTCAGTGCTGAGAATCACCTGCCCCCACCTCCCTCCCACACATATATACATGCAATTCCCCAACAGCATATAAACTAGCATTTTCTGGATATTGGTGGGGAGGAGGGTAATGAGAAATTCTTCCGATTAAAAGGAAAAGCTTTAGAAAATGAAAGGTGCTACCATTCCTCACCCTCTGTCCTCTCCCTTCCCTTGAGATATTTTAGGGATGAATCAGACAGCAAAAATAAATGATCCTAACTTCCTGGCTGGGGATTTGGGGTGGCCTGAAAAAGTTATTATGGTAGTAGAGAGGTTTAAGTCTCAGACAGGAGAGGGCAGCAGATTCAAATAGCCAAAAGGGTTGAGGATGAGAAGGCTGATTTAGCTGCAGAGGCAGAGATCCTAAGACCTGAATGACACCTGGGCATTCATTACTGTCTAGGACAAGAGGCTGACCCTTGGGTTTGGTACTGCACTGAGGGGGTGGGAGCGGTAAAATGGATGTTAGCTACACATGCTCGCTCTTTTCCAGAATCCAGTTTTGGGGGAACCTATCTATCGTGGATGAAAAGGCTGGGGGTTTGAAATCTGGGCACTTGAGAAAGTGTGGAAGTACATCTACGAGAGCGCGGCAGGTAGAGGTGGGGAGCCTGAGGGAGGATACGCTGCAGCTTGACGTTGTTGAAGAGCGGGCTGTCCTGAGCTTCCATCACCGTCATGCTGGACTGCTTGTGTAGGCGGCAGAAGGACAGGACCAGCGAGCACCAGGCGGCCAGCTGCTTCTGCCGGGTGTCCACGTTCGGCTGTAACCTGCCGAGTGAAGGTGTGGCGCAGAATTAGAGAGCGTCAGAGGGCGGGAGACAGCGTTTGCCCGGGGCGCGTTAGGGGCAGGAAGCGGGGACTAGGGTGGTGATAGCTGGGTTCTTTCTCCCTCTCCCTAGGTGAAGCAACAGGGCTAAGCCCAGGGTCCGGGGCTTCTCGGGGTCTGAGCCTCACGTAAAGAAGGGCGGGAAGCGATACTGCCACGGCCACTCGAAACTCATCGCCATCGTAGTAGCCCAGGGAACCCGGAACCTCCCGACAAATGACTTCCGGTCTCCGCTTCTACACGTCCGGGCAGAAAGCACAGCAGAAAGGTTCCGGACGTCTCTTAGAAGAGGGGTAACTAGGCCGGTAAGAGGTGGCCTTCTCTTCAGCCGTCCCTGCTATTGTCCTAAAAGTCCTTAACTTTTAGAGCAGGAAGGACCCTGAGATGTCTTCTGGTTCAATCCCAGGGAAGGGCAGTGACTTCCCTAAGGTGGCCCAGTTTGTTAGTAGAACTGTAAGTAGGACTCGGGCCTCCAGACCCAGCCTAGGCTTTCTTGTTTCTAATAAGCAGGCTTCTTTTAATATTAACATTCGTGTCAAATACCATTTAACTTAATGGTTTCTCAATTCCTCAGTCTCCTGCAGCACCCATGAGAGCACATCTTGTAGCTTGCATTACTAGAAACAGCTCAGCTTCCATGATTTGGAGCTACCATCTTTGACCACAACCATATCTCCCGCCTTTCCCACATCCTCACCTTTCTGGTGGCAAGTCGTAGGACTCCTTGTAGTCTTATCTGACTCCTTACCCAACCTAGACTAGTCAGATCTATCCCCTTGCCTTTTTACCTACAGGTCAGCCCCCAAACCAGGGTTTTTGCTCCCTGTCTCTCTCCCCACCTCTTTTTTTTTTTTTTTTTTTTTTAATACTTCTAGAATGCTGAGTACTGCTGGAAAAAAATCATCAGGACATGTTGGCTGATGCCTAGATTCCCTGACTAACCTCACTGCTGGGCTCTCAGTGCAGTGCAGTGACCCTTAATTTGTCTTTTATTGACTCCCTGTCACATCCCTTAAGGTAGCTTTTCAAACTTTTCCACACTCATCAAGCCACTCCATCTGCCCCCATCTCCCCCTCTCTGTAGAATACCTTTTCCTCCGTTTTAGGAGATTGAGGTCATGCATGTGAACTCTTTAACCTTTTTCTCTCTTCCTATCACCATCCTTGACTCATCCCTCAAAAATCCTTCTCCACTTTTACTCCTTCCATTTGGACTCAAAAGTCCAAAAGTGTGTAGGGGGGCGGATGTGGCTCAAATGGCTGGGCGTCCGTCTGCCATATGGAGGGACCTGGGTTCCATCTCTGGGACCTCCCGGTTAAAAAAAAAAAAGAAGTGTGACTCACTTCTTTTCAAGGTCAATCCTTTGGCATATCTTTTTGAGCCTCTCCTTTCCAACTTCCTCCAGGACTTCTCTGTCTGTCATCTTCCCTCTATTACTTTCCCCTGGTTCTGCTCCTCTAGTCTACAAACCTACTCAAGTCATCCCTATTTGAAAATATGTGCAGTTTCCTTACACTGCCACCCTCTCAATTTCCCGTCTGGTCTCTAACTTTTCGACCATCCAAGTGCATCCTTCATTGTGCGCAGTGCCTAACACATAGAAGTGCCTGACAAATAATTGTTGAATGAACCATTCAATTGATAATGCTCTTTAATGGTCACTATCTCCTTTGTCTCCATGGCACTGCTTTATCCTTGTTCTACTACTACCTCTCTGGTTGTTCCCTCTGTCTCCTTTTCCCCCCCTCATTCCTTAAATGTGAGTATTTCCTAAGAGCCTAATCTCAGCCTTCTTTTCTTTTTTTTTTATTTTTATTTTTTTTTATTTTATTTTTTTTATTTTTTTACCAGGAGGTCCTGAGGATCGAACCCAGGTCCCTCCATATGGGAGACGGATGCCCAACCATTTGAGCCACATCCGTCCCTCTCTCAGCCTTCTTTTCAATATGCCTTCTCTCTTACAGCTCTCGTTCCTCCCATGGCTTCACATAGCATTTTTGTGCAGAAGACTCCCAAGCCTATATTTACAATTCCAACCCTTTTCTCACCACCACCCCGTTTCTAACTCTGCGAGATATAAGAACTTGAATGTTCCATTTTTACCTCATGTTCTATATCCTTTTCTTCAGGCCAGTTCCTCCTCCCAATGGCTCTTTTCTATAATTACTGGTTTCATTCTCCTGGTAACTAAGGTTCAATGCTCACATCAGCCCTAAATGCCACTCTCCCTCACACCCTCATATCCAACTCCTGCTGATCCACAATCCTCTCCCTGCCCCCCATCATCTCTCCCGGTTTTTAATTCTTTTCCATTTCCCCATTCACCACTCTTCAGGTCCAGGTTCCCATTTTCTCAAGCCTGGATTATTGCAGTAATTTTCTCATTTCTCTCCTCTCCTCTAGGGGAATGCACTCCATCTAAAGGTAGCTAGCTTATATAGCAACTCCACAATCACCCTCCTGTGATCATCCCAGCCAGATGTGACCTCCTTTCTTTGTATTCAGATAACATTTGGTTTGTATCCCTTGTGTGACTCATTGCATGCTCCATTGTTTTTATTTGCTCATGTCTGTGGTCCTATTAGATGAAAGCCATTAAGGGCAGAAACCAGGCCTTATCTAACTTATCTTTCCCACACAATACACTATACACAACAGGCCCTTGATGTATATTAGTAAAATGCGTGAAGGCAAATATGTGCCAAGAAGCTGGTAGATACATCCTTAGGGAAGACAGATGCATTCATGAAAATAGAGCAAAGATTTAGTTCAGATTACTCCAAATGTCCTAAGGAACAGGTATGTCTCTAGAGAGACGCATGTGTCCTAGGAGGAGAAGTGTGTCTCAGAGAATGAATAGATACATTCCAGCAGAAAGCATATAGGCATATGTCTAGGAAATAGATAGGCATGTCCCAGAAAGTTGGCATGCATGTACTCAGGGAGGCAGATATTTTAATAAGGAGGAGAGAGAGTCCCTAAAGAGGCTCAGGGTGCCACGAGGAATAAAAAGATCTCTCTATGGAGAACAAAGTTGTTTTCCAGATATCTTAAATTGGCTGGCAGGTGTATCCCAGGGAGGGTTGAAATCCCTGGTGAGAACTGGACTTCACTGGCCAGGGAACATATAGAGGTGTCCATTTAGAAAAATGGTGAGTTCCAGAGAGGGGCTAACTATGTCCCTGGAAGGTGGGAAGGTGTCTTAAGGATATTTATGTGCCTCAGGAAACTGATAGAAGGGTGTGGGGAAAGAAGAAATGGTTGCTATCTAGACCTGTCCCCAGGTCCAATGCTCAGTATTTGCACTTCTTCCAGGTCACATCCATCTTCTGGTTGTTGGCTTTAGTGGGCACCAGGGGGCAGTATGTGGCCAGGCTGTAGGCCACACCCTGGGTCCAGAACAACTAGGATGAGGGCCAGGGACCTGGATGGGGAGTGGTGTGAACCTAGGAGAGAAAGCCCCACTCAATCCTAAGGCCTTTAAGGATGGACTCCTGTTGGTCAGGTCAGAGTTCTTATTCCCAGGCTGTGGGAGTAAACTGAGGCATTGAGGAAAGGGAAAAGTCAGGGTTCCAGGGTAGTCCCCCTTTCTTCTAGTAGGAGTCACAGCAGAGATTCCTCCCTCACCCTTCCCCCCACACCTCCCCAATTGCTGGCCCACACATCTGCTGTCCAGACCGGAAGGGAGTCTCTTCCTGCATGTTTCCTGGAGCTGGGTTTGGAAAGGGGCAGGAAAGGCCCAGCCTGGGAGGAAGGAGTATAAGGGTGTGGCCTTCAGGTGGGGGAGGGGTAGTGAGGGGCAGGTGAAGAGGGCAGTGGGACTGTCCAGATTCTTCTAGCTCTGCTGCCCAGAGCTGAGGGCCTGTGGGAACGGCAGAGACTCTGGGAAGGACACAGGCCTCGCTGGGATGGAGAGAGGGGCAATGTTAAAAAAAAAAAAAAAGTTTATTTCAAAGATTACAAAGCTTGTGCTCTGACCCCACCAGCTTCCATATTCATCAATCCAAGGACCTGCAGTGGGAGTGGGAGAGAGAGAAGGAGGTAGGGAAGGCAGGGGAACAACCTGGTAGGGGTAGGGGAGAGGAACAAGATGGCCACTAAGAAGCCTGTGCCACCCTAGGCCTGGGCATCACTGTCTTTACTCCGCCATACCACAAGGGTGACGAGGAAGGGGATGAGGCAGATGGGGGCTATGATCATGGCCAGGAGCACATCCTCTGGGGGGTCGGAGAAGGTGGGCTGCACCAGGGAGCAGTTGGCAAAGTGGATCTGGTGAGTGTCAAAGATGATCCTCTCTGCCCAGGGATTGGGGAAGCCCAGGCCAAAATCTTCGGCATTCAGTTCCAAGCAGTCTCGCAGAGTGCTATAAGGCCTGGGGGTGGGAAAGGACTCAAGTGAGGGAGGGGTTGGACTCAGAGATGGGACTGCCCCACACTCATCCAAGGTCCAGCTGCAAAGAGCAGGCCCCACCCCTGGCCCAAGCTCCCAGCCAGCACTGCCCCTACCTGCTAATCATGGCCCAGTCACACCAATCCTTTTGGATAGAGTCCATATATGCCTTATAATTCTGCCAGCAAAGTTGGACATATGTCTCATACTCCTCCTCCACTGTCTTCCCTGTGGAGGGAAGATGCTCCACATTGACCCCCATCCCTGCCCCTCCCTGCAAACCCTCTGTCCCAGATACTTCCCATATGGAGCCCCTGTTCCCTCTCTACAAACATGGGAAGCACCAGGGATGCCACAGAAAGTTTCCCAAACGACACTTTTGACTGAGAAGCAAGTGCAGGCCCAGGAATCTATTGCCTTCCATGGACACTGCATTTCTCAGCCTAAGAAGAGCTTCTACACACACATTTTCAAGGGGTCTTCTGACCCATCTGTAAGGTGGACAGGCTCAGAGCTGGGCAGAGGCATTGTGGAGTGAGTGGGAAAAAGACCTCAAGGAACCACAAGAGAGAACAGAGGGGAGTTTAGTAGGGTACCACTTCGGGTTGAGGCCTGCCTGGCTTTCTTCCTTGCCCTAAGCCACCCTCCCACAGCAGCTGGGTACTCACCTTCCGACTCCAAGATGCCTGGGGTGGGAAGAGGCTGAGCCAGGGACTCCTGGGGCTTTAGAACAACTATGGGAAGAAATAGGAGAGAGAGATGGGATGACGAGGATCTGGGCAGTGCAGCCTGGAGGGGAGGGTTTTGGGGCCGAGTCCATTAGAAGTCAGGGATATCCTCAGAAGAGAAAAAGAAATAATCCAGGAATAATCCTCAGTGCCCAGGACGTCAGGGGCTGGTACCAGTTTCTACCCACTCACATCCAAGTCGCCAGAGCCCCCTCCTCCCGTCTTGGGAGGTCAGCCCTAGACCTCCCAAGACGCCTCCGCGGGGCCCTGGCACTCCAGCATTCCCCAGGGGGAAGCTGCTCGAGCTCCGCCGCACGGAGTTGAACGTCTGAAGGACAGGGCTTGTCCGTACGTCTGTCCGCATCTGCACCCCAGGGTCCGTTCCAGCCCCGGCCGCCCAGTCCCCCACCCCTCTGGGGCCTCCCGCGCCTCCCGCTCGGGCACCGAGGCGCGGCGCTCACCGCCCAGAAGGAGAAGGAGGCGGAGCGCTCCCGGCCGCCCGGCGCTGGTCGCAGGGACGCGCGGGCCACGGGCGGCGCGCCCCGCCAGGAGCGAGGCCATCGCGCTGCTAGGAGGCGAAGAGGCGAGGGGCGGTGGCGCCTATATCTCCTGCCCGAGCGCAGGAAGCCGCGCCGCTTCCTCGGAGGGGCTGGGACGGCTGCAGCCACGTGGGGGGCGGGGGCGACGCCTGGGGCTGGCGAGCTGAAGGGGGGAGTCGCTACCGCACCCCGCCCCTGGCGCCCGCTGCTCCCGCCGCCTCGCCGGCGCTGGTCCACCCTGTCTTCTCGCTCACCCTGAGGGGCTGGACAGCTCCCCTCATAGCCCCAGAACCTAGAAACATTTCCTGGGCTTGGCTGCATGGCGTCAAGGACTCGCCCGGGTCTCCCTGCATCTGCTCCCCGGACTCTAGTCGCCCCCTTTCTTTCGGGGCAGTGTGGCCGGGTGGGGGTGGGAAAGCCGGAGAAGCCGGAGAGGGTCCGGGAGGCAAAGGGCCTCTGGACGCTACAGTACCTGAGGCAGGGAGTTGGGGCTGTCCTGGGCCCTGGGAGAAGGGGCGCCTGGAGCTGGGTCCCACAGCTCAGAGTTCCTTTTCCAGGGGAACACCCAGTGATGTCGGTCCCGCCTGCCAAAGCTGGTGAGGAAAAGAGTGAGCTGCCCCTCCAGAGTCGGGAGAAGGCCTGGGGGTAAGGGAGAGAGGGGAAACCAAAGTCCAAGTACTCTCCCTTCAAGGCACACCCTGGGTCCTATACCCACAAACTGGGAAGGGGGTGGGAGGGGCAAAAGTAAGATTACAACATTCCCAGGAAGACGGTAACTACAACTCTAAGGGACCAAAGTTAGAGAGGGAGGCCAGGCTTAGAACCTACATTGTGGAACTTCATTTATGAGGTGGTTGTGTTATTATCCTCATTTCACAGAGAAAGAAGCTGAAGTTCAGAGAAAGAGCACAGCACTTGTCAGAAAGTTAGGTCTTTTTCCCTACATTCCCACAACCCAGCTCTAGAGTCTTGACTTTTGACCTTCACAGTTTACCCTCTTGGAAAATAGGGACATTATCCTCCTCACCAAATTAGTGAGCATGAAATAGACAAAAGGACATTGAACTCAACAGATGCTAGTTTCCTAAGTGACTTGCCTAAGGTCAACGCTGCTAAGAAGTAGCAAGGCCAAGTCTGGGGCCATTGGGGCCCTGAGTTCTGCTAAACCACAGTTATGTCTGTGTCTTGGACCAGAGCTTCAATAGCCTGAAGCAGCCAAAGAGCCCAGGAGCCGGGATGGCCATGACGTTCAATTCTCAAACACAGCTGTCAGCACTGCACTTAACTAAATTACTCCCAGACACTGGCTCCAGGACTCAGCTGCTGCTGTTTTCTCAGTTTAGTGATTTCTGCCCACCACAAATCATCTTTCATGATCTCTTGTTCTTAAAATCTCTATCTCAGGTCTCAGACTCTCAAATCCTGGTTCCTGATAACCTGTTGTTCTCCTCTATGGCTGGAGGATGCTTTAGCAAGGCATCCAGAGGGAGAGGGAAGGTGGCCGAATTACGGGGTCTTCTGCAGTAGTGTAGAAAAGAGAAAAGCTGCTTTGGGCTCTGAATGCTATCCCTTCCCTACCACCCTTGAGTGCCCTTTTCAAGGAGGAAATGTGGTCAAGAGGGACATTTCTGGGTTATTGATGAGAGGAAAGAGCAACAAGAGGCAGAAAGCAAAACCAGACTTTTCCACTGGGTTGGGCCAGAAGTCCCTGAGCCCACTGTGGGTTAGGACTGGAGTTGGGGCCAAGATTGATGTTGCCAAAAGCAAACATTGGGTTTGAAATAGGGCAGTGTGGTATAGTGGACTAAAAAAAAAAATCCTATAATAGTTAAGATTCTCCGGGCAAGTTCTGCCTCTTTCTTGCTGTGTAACCTTGGACAGGTCACTTCACATCTCTGGACCTCAACATTTTCATACATAAAATGGCCATAGAATCAAAAAGGAAAATGTAGGTGATTTGGTAGGAAGTGTTAAGTTTAAGTTAGGGTTGGGGTTAAGTTTGCATCATAATGTAATGACTTCAAAAGGAGAGCTCTTGTGATCATTCCTGAACTTGGAAGTCCAAATCCTTCAGGTGGAGATTCTGGGAATTTTCTCTTCTCCTGATTTTCCTCCTCCCCCTTTTCAATATCAGTTGGTTGTTTTCATTGACTGCTGGGGCATTTTGGTACCTGCGGATTTGCTATAGGGGCCCTTTAGTGCTGAACAGGGGATTGGAGACCTCACCTTCCTCTTCCAAGTCACGATAGGAGATGGCCACATGATCTGCAGCAACGGGTCAGGGAAGGGATTCAAAGGCTATTTTTTTTTCCGTGGGAAGTCTCTATTTCCATCATCTCTGGGGGCCTTTAACTTTTCTTTCACCCCACTTCTGCTTTTGCTATAAATATATATATATATATATATATATATTTTTTTTTTTTTTTTTTGCTGCAAAAAGCTTTATTGTTTACACTTGGTTCAGGGCTCGTTAGAAGGCTACAAGATGGCAGTTAGAAAGAAAAATGTCTCCTGGCTGGAGGGGCTCAGGCAGAAGCCTGGATGCCTGGGGAATAGAGGGGGTTCCCCCGCCATGGCCTCTGGGCTCTGGAGGCTCCTAGTCGTCCTTGAGGGTGAGCCTTTCGAAGAGATACTCGCCCAGCCTGGCCTGCGGGCCAGCCAGCCTGCGAAGATTGGTCAGGTGGTCGCCTATCTTCTTGATCAGTTTCACCTCCTCGTCTAGGAAATGGTTCTCCAGGAAGTCACAGAGATGGGGGTCTGTGTTGGCAGATCCCAGGGCATGCAGATCCAAAAGGGCCTGGTTCAGGCTCTTCTCCAGGACCAGGGCAGCTTCCATGGCGTCCAGGGTTTTACCCCACTCGTCTTTGGATGGCTTCTGCACGTCCTGGAAGAGGGCGCGGCCGCCGCGCTGGTTTTGCATCTTCAAGAGACGCTCGGCGCCCTCGCGCTTCTCCTTCGCCAACTCGCGGAAGAAGTGGTCCACGCCCTTCAGGGCCACATCGTCGCGGTCGAAATAGTAGCCCAGAGAGAGGTAGGTGTAGGAGGCCTGCAGCTGCAGGTTGACCAGGCGGTTAACAGAGGCCTCCACTTCGGCGGAATAGTTCTGACGGATCTGGGAGGTCATGGCTGGTCGACAGTGAGGAGCTAACCACAAAAAAAACGGTGTTAGCTGGTCCCGGAAGCTAGGGGATGGCCCAGAAGTTGGTCCCGAAGGTTGCAACTTGAGAATCAGCTGGAAGGTGGTCGACGCTGAAGAGAGGTGGGGACTAGGCCCCGGGTCTGTTCCGTTCAAACACTGTTGAAGCAAGAGACAGATCCGAGGGACCGCAGGGCGCGCTGTCAAAATATATTTTTATATTTAATTAATATAAAATAATTATAATATACATAAATTATATTTATAGATATAATTAATTATATCTATAAATTATATAATAATTTATATTAATACATAAGTATGTTAGCAAACAAGGGCTCGCTGCCCGATGTGCACAGAAGCCAAATACTATGACATCGGGATTTTGAGAAAAGAAAGGGCTTTTTTATGGTAAGGTCGACCGGCAAGGAGACAGGAGCAAAGCTCAACTCTGTCTCTCCCCCGTGTGGTGGGGTGAGGTATATATGAGGGAGTCTCAAAGCGCAAACTATAACTAAGCTGAAGCATATGGCGCACGCACAGAAGTCTACATTGGGGAAGTCATACATCACATAACCAGAAAATGGCAGCCTAAGCATGTAAAAAAAAGGTGTTTTTTTTTTTTTTTTCCTTGGGTAGGTTACTTTCGGTCACAGTTAGTAGGGAGTGTGCAAGCATGGTATTGGGGAATCCCCAAGAACCAGTTAGAGCTAGTTGGGGCTGGACGGGACTGACTATAAGGGACTTAGGTTACAGGGAGGCCATGGGGAGGCCAAAGAAGTGTCCAGTTGCAATGAGTACAGTTGTAGTGGTTTGGGTCCTCTTATCTTTGTTCATTCCTCAATGGAGGCATTAGGGGTGACGGCTGTTCTGGCCGCTTCAGGCTGTTAGAGGGATATAGATATTATGGGGCAGAGGAATGCTTTTGCTTGCATTTGAAGGTATTCAATGTTCTTGTTGGTTGTCTTGTTCTGGCAGAGTTGGGATAAGACATGAAAACAAAGTTTAAAAGGAGAACCCCAATAATAATTAGAATAAAGATGAATAGTCCTGTCTGAAATATGGTTCTGAACCAAAACCTGATTCCCGAGGGGAGCCGACTAAGCAAATCAAATGAAGGAGAACTTGTTTTCATAGCATTAATTGGATTTTTCATATGAAATAATACTGTTGTAACATTAGCAGATTTATCAAGTATAAAAGTGCAGCATTCAGTTTTTTTTTTTTAAGATTTAATTTTTTATCTGCCCCTCCCCCCCCCCGTTGTCTGCTCTCTGTGTCCATTCACTGTGTGTTCTTCTGTGCCTGCTTGTCTTCTCTTTAAGTGGCACCAGGAAATAATCTTGGGACCTTCCAGAGTGGGAGGTGTGCCACCTCAGCTCCCTGGTCTGCTGTGTCTCTTATTGTCTCTCCTCTGTGTTTCTTTTCGTTGCATCATCTTGCTGCACCACCTCTTCTGCACTGGCCAGCACTCCGTGTGGGCCAGCTCGCCACGCAGCCAGCTTGCCTTCACCAGAAGGCCCCAGGAATTGAACCCTGGCCCTCCTATATGGTAGATGGGAGCCCAACCACTTGAGCCACATCTGCTTCCCAGCATACAGGTTTCTTTGTTTTTTGTTTTTTTTTAAATATTTTTTTATTTTTTTATTATCCCAATTTAAAAATATATATATATTTTAATTTTTTTGTGTTTTATTTATTTTTAAAACTACCATTATGATTTCATTTTCTTACAAATTGTATTTGGTTATTTTATTGGCTTTTATTTTTAAGATTTATTTTATTATTTATTCCCCCTGCCCTCATTGTTTGCACTTGCTGTCTGCTCTCTGTGTCCATTTGTTGTGTACTCTGTGTCTGCTCATCTTCTCTTTAGGAGGCACCGGGAAATGAACCTGGGACCTCCCATGTGGGAGAGAGGTGCTCAATCGCTTGAGCCATCTCACCCCTCTGCTTTTGTTGTGTCTTTCATTGTCTTTCCTCTCTGTGTCTCCTTTGTTGCATCATCTAGTTGTGTCAGCTTGCCACACCTGCTTGTTGCACCAGCTTTCTGTCTTGCTTGTCTTCTCCAGGAGGCACCAGGAACCGAACTCAGGACCTCCCATGTGGTAGGAGCTCAATCACTTGAGCCACATCTGCTTCCCATGGCTTCATATTTGAAGAGTTTTTGGAGCACAGAAGGGTTACAACTGTGGCAGGGGAGGACCATTTGTGTGGGGTGTCAGTGATGGGGGACACATGGGAGGAGATCAACCTGGGCACACACACAAGGCATATAAATGTGTTCAGATGTTCATGGGGCATTGTCACAGTGAATGGAGATTCACACAATAACCAAATGAATATTGAATTCCCATCCTGGGGAGCTCTGCCACATTCTCTAATGGAACAGCAAGGATCCCCCAAGTACAGAGGCAATGGCTAGTGAAGGATGGTCCATTGACAGGCACAGTGTGCTTATGAACCTTTACTCCTGCAACTGAAACCCAGCCCAGTATTAAAGGATGCCAAGCATTATCTCCTGAGAGCCTCCTTGTTGCTCAAATGTGGCCTCTCTCCAAGCCAAACTCAGCATATAAATACAATAACTTCCCCCCAGCATGGGACAATACTCCCAGTGATGAGCCTCCCCTGCACCAAGGGACCACCACCAAGTACCAACCAGCAATGCAACTGGGAAAAGACCTTGACCAAAAGGGTAAACACAAATGAGTCCACATGGCTAAGAGACTTTAAAGTGAGTCAGGAGGTCACTCCAGAGGTTATGCCCATGCACATCTCAGCAGGATCTCATCAACTGCCAAATATTGGGGCTCCTGAGGACCCTGGAGACACCCAGGCAGACATCTCATGAGTTTGGTGCCTTGCCAGTGGGCCCCACCCTGTGGCCTGTGCTTCCCAGTGTGACAGAATTGGACTCAACCATGGCCTCCCTACACATGGCTCCTCTGTCCCCTATACCTGAACCCATAGTTGGTGCTGGAGTTGGTAGGTGCATATCCAAGAGACTTGAATTCCTGGACTGTCCATGTGCTAGCCAGGCCCTGAGCCCCAACGGAGTTGCAACACCCACTCTCCAGTTCATTGGATCCAACTAGGACAACCAACAAGGAGGCAATGATGGACAACCACCATATCAAGAACCAAGAGAGCCCACAACTGCAAGCAAGAGAGTCCCATCCATCAGCCGCATGGGACCGAACCCCCCCCCCTTTAAGTAGAGGCAGAGTGGGTACCCCATCCCAGACTCCCCAGGACTGGGGAATGAACCATGGACTAGAGTGGACTCACTGGCACTCCACTACAGACCCATTGTGATTTTAGCAATGGAAGATCTTATATCATTGATGTGGAGGCAGTGGCCACTGGAGGTTCTGAGGCCAGGGAGAGGGAAAACAGGTATAATACGGGGGCATCTTCGGGATCGTCCCAAATGACACCACAACGACAGATACAGACCATTATATATCTTGCCGTAACCTACAGAATTGTGTGGGAGAGAGTGTAAACTACAATGTAAACTATAATCGATGCTTAATGACAATGCTCCAAAATGTGTTCATCATTTGCAATGGATGTACCACACTAATGAGGGATGTTGTTAATGTGGGAAATTGTGGGCAGTGTGGGGAGCAGGGCATATGGGAATCCCCTATATTTTTTACGTAACATTTATGTAATCTAAATATCTTTTTAAAAATTAAAAAAAAGAAAGAAAGAAAGAAAGGTGCTACTTACTGGGGTAAAATCAATAGGTAAATAACAGGATGTCACTTCAAACAACTCCTCCACAAAGGTCCCAAGCTATAGTCCTTGGAGATGAGGTCACGGACAAAACAGAAGGGCACTGGAAGATTACGAGGATCCTTTTCCCCATCTATCACTTGAATGAAGCCAAAGGTGAAGTCAGCTCCTAGACCTTTCAGCTCTTCTTCCTGGGTTTGCATGAATTTGGTGATTATACTGTAGACTGTGTGTCGGTCCACCTGTGGCAGGGACTATATGTGTACCTCCTGGAAGATGGCTTTAAGCCCAGAGACAGCCAGCCCTGAGGGCAAGGCCACACATAGGCTAAGTGCCTTCAAACCCTGCAGGACAGGTGGTATCACAAGATGAAGGAACTTCAGATGGTTCTCATAGAATAGGATCAGGTGCACCACTTCCTTCTCCAGGAGCAAGGAGTGACATTGGAGTAGCACCTCTGACAAAAGCTGGATTCCCTGTGCTCAGGTTTGGGGTTCTGGAATCTCCAGAGAAGACCCAAGGGCTTCCACCATTTGTAACACTGTATAGCTACCAGATTTCACCTCTGTAGCTACCTGGTCAGCGGGGCCTTCCTGCTGACCCATAACAAAGTCGTGCACAAGGCCTCACAGGGTGTCGATAGGTGCCACCGCCTCCAGAGCAGCAGCCATAACGTGAACTAGTGACCGCATTCAGTTTTGATTATAGCACAAGTGCCACCCTGGGTGGCAGTGATGATATCTAGGGCCATTTGGTTTTGGAGGATGGCTTTACACTTGAGGGTGATTTCTGCATTTAGCTGGGAAATACTAGAGATTATTTTTATCGTTTAGAGCTTGTTGAGTAAATCTATTAAGGACCTTGATTGTGAATGATGACATCTTCAATGCCTATTGGTGGAACAAACAGGGCTGCAAGATGATCTATACTGGGAAGCAGATGTGGCTCAAGTGATTGGGCTCCTGTCTACCATCTGGGAGGTCTCGGGTTCGATTTCCGGGGCCTCCTGGTGAAGGCAAGTGAGCCCCCACAGGGAGCTGGTACAAGATGATGCAACAAAAAAGAGACACAGAGGAAAAAGACAATGAAAGACACACCAAACCAGGGAGCTGAGCTGGCTCAAGCTGTTGAGTGCTTCTCTCCCACATCAGAAGGTACCAGGATTGGTTCCTGGTGCCTCCTAAAGAGAAGACAAGAAGAAAAAACAATGGGAAGCAGCTGTGGCTCAATTGGTTGGGCTCCCGTTTACCATATGGGAGGCCTTGGGTTCGATTCCCGGGGCCTCCTGGTGAAGGCAAGCTGGCCTGCGTGGCGTGGTGAGCTAACACAGCAAGATGACACAACAAAGGGAGACAAGCAGCACAGAAAGAAAAAAAAACAACAAAACACACAGCAAATGGATACAGAGAGCACAAGCAGCAAGGGGGGGTAAATAAATAAATAAATAAATAAATAAATAAATAAATAAGAGAAAACAAGCAGACACAGAAGAATGTGCAGCAAATGGACACAGAAAGCAGACAGCAAGCACAAGTGGTGGGTGGGTAGGGGAATAAATAAAATAATAAAAATAAGTATTGAAAAAAAAAGATGGATATAAATGCCTTAAAAAAAAAAAAAATGATCATTCTAGTGGAACACTGACCATGCCCATTTAACTTTTTAAAAAGATATATGTATTAGTCAGCTAAAGGGGTGCTGATGCAAACTACCAGAAATCTGTTGATTTTTATAAAGGGTATTTATTTGGGGTAGAAGCTTACAGTTACAAGGCCCTAAAGAGTCCAACTCAAGGTACCATAAGAGGTACTTTCTCACCAAATGTCTGTTGCCATGTGTTGAAGCAAGATGGCTGCCAATCTCTGCAAGGGTTCAGCCTTCCTCTTTCCTCTCAAGGCTCTGTCAGCCCAGCCTCTTCCGATCACAGCTGTAGGCTGGAGGGCTCATTTCTTTCTGGGCTCAGCTTCTCTGTTCTCTTCATAAGATCAGCTATAAACTATCAGGCGAATAGCTCATCTCTCTTCCCGGGGCCCCAGGATCAAAGCTGACGGGTTCTATCCTCTTCCGTGTCTGTGGAGCTCTTGCTATTCCTCTGTGTATCTGTGTCTGTCTGTTCTCTTGATTGAGTGTCCGTTTATATAGCCCACAAAGGGCACGGGGACTCAAACTGAGTCACCCTAATGATGTGGTCGGATCAAAGCCCTAATCTTAACAAAATTTAATCAAAGGCATCTCCTCTGAATCTAATACAATCAAAGAGTATCATGCCCAGAGGAACAGACCAGTTTACAAACATAATATCTCTTTTTGAAATTCATAAATAATTTCAAACTGCCACAGTAAGTTAGCAGAAGGGGGCAGAGTGTTATGAATAGTCCCACGAGTCTATGGCAGGCCTAATGTACATCATCCTAGCCAGTCTGGGGGCAACCAGAGCCATGGATTGGTGCTGCACGCCCATCGGGTTCCATTTGGAGTTGTCCCATAAGTGCCGGGACATCTTGACCAATCAGTCCGAAACCAGTCATTCTCTTGAAATACCATAGTTTAGTGGCATTGTTTAGGGAGTAGTCAGCCCATTTTTATGTACTATAAGGATCCTACTACTTGGAATGATTTTTTTGTTCCCAAGAAAGGGGGGCCTTTTGACTCAGCTGGCCATATGCAGGGGTCAACCATATCATGCCATCCCGGAGTTGTATATGTCCTTCCTTTTCCCTAACCCTCAAGTTTTTATCCCTAGGTGATTGTTTTGCCCATTGCATGGCCATTTTGACAGTCATGTTTTAGGAAAAATTGACCATATGTCCAGGGGCATTAATATCATTGGGCCAGCTGTTTGGGTTGGTGTTAGTTATGTCTATAGAGCTAAAGGTCAGCTATTGCTTTTGTTCCTCCTTGATAAAGTTTCTTAAGGCTATACAGACTCTTCCCTGGAGGGACGAGATACACCAGGGTAAGCCAGAAACACTGGAATATGGGAGCTGACCACATATCCAGCAATTAGATTGATTCACAGACATGGCACAGGAGTGTGCCCATTGAAGGAAAGCTTTACTATCTGGGGCTCATTTAGAGTGGATAAGGCCGACAGAATCAGCTAGGACAGTGAAGAGCAAAAGGAGAGGGAACATAGTGATAGCAATCTATACCTTAGCCTTTGGGTCTTGGTTCCTCTTAAAAAGCAGTTCAAGATCGGTTATGGGTACACAGGAAAATTATAAGGTAGAAAAATTATTAGTGGGGGAGTATGTCCATCCAGTGTTCTGCTGTTGCCGAACAGAAATGATCTGCTGTCTGTGAAGGCTATTATCTCTTTGGTCCCGGTAGGTGGGCCTGGGGATATCTTCTTGATCCTGAGGAACTAATTTAACTCACCGATGGCCCCATGGCCTTTTTCCCTAGCTTAACTGAGGCACAGGTAATTAGTAAAACCTCATAAGGCCCATTCAAGTAGGGCTGTAGTTGGTCTTCTGGTCATTGATTTTTCCGAGTTTTAAGAAGTACCCAGTCTCCTGGACTTATGCAGTGAAGAAGTACATCTGTAGGAAACACAAGGCAGCTTGAAGCATACTAATTAATAACAGATAGAGTAGCACCTAAGGATTGTACACATTTTATGTATCTAATTCCTTGACAATATGAGTATTTGCTAAATTATAGTACATTTT
This sequence comes from Tolypeutes matacus, assembly GCA_026826555.1. Classification (NCBI taxonomy): domain Eukaryota; kingdom Metazoa; phylum Chordata; class Mammalia; order Cingulata; family Chlamyphoridae; genus Tolypeutes; species Tolypeutes matacus. The sequence continues at coordinate 930,665 of JAKSZT010054479.1, read as the reverse complement.
AGTTTTAAGGAAAGGTGTCCTATATAACATTTCATAAGGACTCTGTTGAAGCTTGCTTCTAGGGGTCACTCTTACCCTAAGTAGTGCAATGCTTTGTCCCAAGTCAGGTTAGTTTCTTGGCAAATCTTTGCCAAGGTCTTTTGTAAGCTTGGCAAAGCAACTTCCCAGATTACTTTATGAAAGCTCCCCCATTATCACTCTGCAGAGAATAAGGCAGTCCAAGCTGGGGAATAATTTCTTTCAGTAAAGTTTTTGTTACTTCAGAGGCTTTCTCCATCCTACGTGTAAAGGCTTCTACCCATCCTAAGAAGATGCCACAAACACTTATCATTTCCCCTGGCCTTTGGCATAACGATAAGATCTAATCCCCAATCTTCTCCTGGATCTGTATCCCTCATTTGAGTCCCCTTAATGGGAGATGGAGGTCTCGTCTTTGGATTACTTTTGGCACAGATCAAAAAATTCTTAACTACCTTTTAAAATATTCTCTGCGTATTTGGGCCAACAATGAATTTTCATAGCTATTGGCACATGACATCACTACCATAATGAGCTCCTTGGTGTAAGTGTGCAATGATTTCTTCCATTAAATGTTCATGTATAAAGACAATCCCTTGTTCATTATAAATCCATCCTTGCTTCGGCACTGTAGGGTTTTTCCTCTGGGTCTCTGGAGTCGATATTGTAATCCCATTCATTAGCTCTATTTAAATCTACTGTGGAATATTGGGGCTTAAATGAGTCCAGATCTATGGCAGGTATTAGGACAGCTAAGATGTTATTGTTTGGCTCTTGTGTCTTAGCAGCCTATTTAGCAATCCGAATGGCGAAATCATTTCCTTTAGCTACCAAGTTATCGGTTTCCTGGTGTCCCAGGTAATGAACAATGGCAACATTAATGGCCTCTAACAGCGCCATTATAACTTGCATGTGTTTAATTTCCGTTTTTACTGAGGTTAATAGCTTTCTTTCCAGATGGCTTCCATGTGCATGGACCACGGAAAAAGCATACTTAGAATCAGTGTAAATGGTGACCCTCTTTCCATTTCCTAGATGTAAGGCCCTGGTAAGGCTATAAATTCTGCTCTTTGGGTGGATGTACCTGGAGGAAATATGTTTGCCTCTAGGACTTTGTGGAGGGTTACTATAGCATACCAGCCATTCTGAGTCCCTGGTCCATGAAGTACTTCCGTCTGTGAACATCTCGAGATCGGCTTTCACTAGGGGTTAGTCTGTGAGGTGTGGAATATACTTCTTCAATTATTTGTGTACAGTCATGAACAGGTTCTTCCTGCATACTGGGGAGTAGGGTGGCAGAGTTCAAGGAAGAGATTGCTTTTAATTTTACATTTGGATTATCTAATAATATAGTTTAATTTTTGCCCAGTCTTCCAGAGGTAAGCCAATATCCCCCTTTTTGTTCAAGAAGGGGTATCAGGGAAACGGATGTGGCTCAAGAGGTTCGGCATCCATCTACCATATGGAGAGACTGGGGTTCGATCCCCGGTACCTCCTGGTAAAAAAAAAAAAAAAAAAAAAAGAAGGGGTATCACACAGTGGGGAGTGTGCACTCTAGTAGGTTGTACGAGAGTAAACTTTTCAGCTTCCTGTGGTAGGTCAACAAGTGGCGGCTAAACTGTGGAGACATACTGGCCAACCCGGAGTACATCTAATCATTTGGAAAAATAAGCAACAGGTCTTAGTGTGCTATTCAAGTTTTGCATTGGTATCCTAAGGCTTATCCCTTATCTCTCATGTACAAACAAATCAAAAGGCTTTCTGGGGAGCGGATGTGGCTCAAGCAGTTGAGCACCTGCTTCCCACATGGGCGGTCCCGAGTTCTGTTCCCAGTGCCTCCTAAAAACAAAAGCAATCAAACGAAAAAAACCAACTCAAGGAAGCCGATGTGGCTCAGTGGTTTAGCGCTGGTTTCCCACTTATGAGGTCCCAGGTTCAATGCCCCGCCCCAGTACCTAAAAAAAAAAAAAAAAAAAAAAAAGTCTTTCTGAGATCTGGGAGGCCAAGACTGGGGTTGTCAAGAAAAGAATTTCTCTTTAATAGCATGGAATGTCCTTTGACATTCAGCAATCCAATTTAGTAGCTCAATGTCCTTTCCTTTAAGGGCCACATATAGAGGTCGGGCTATAAGTCCAAAATTTGGAATCTACATTCTGTAAAACCCAGCCATTCCTAGAAATTCCCAGCCTCCTAGTGGTTGGTACTGCTACGCTGGCTAATGTTTCTCTTCTTTCTGGCAGCAAATTTCTTTAACCTTTTGACAGTTCAAACCCTAAATATTTCATGGTGAGTTGTGAAATTTTCAAGAAAAACTTTAAATCTTTATATCCTCTATCTGCCAGGAAGTTCAGACTTAAAGTAGTATTTTGATCTGAAACTTCCTTGGTGATACTGGCAATTAGCATCCGCATGGCATAGTAGGATTTCCTCCTGGAGTTGGAGTTCCCTTAAATCCTTAGCTAGTAATATTCCAATATAGTAGGGGCATTTTTTTTTTTTTTTTTTTTAATTTTACCAGGAGGTCCCAGGGATCGAACCCAGGTCCCTCCATATGGGAGACGGACGCCCAACCAGTTGAGCCATATCCGCCCCCCTAGTAGGGGCATTTTTATTTTTATTTTTCATTTATTTATTTATTTATTTTTTAAAGATTTTATTTATTTATTCATTTATCCCCACCTTGCTGCTTGTACTCGCTGGGTCAACTAACCACGCTGTGCGGGCGGGCTTGCCTTCACCAGGAGGCCCGGGGAACTGAACCTGGGGCCTCCCATATGGTAAACGGGAGCCCTACTGATTGAGCCACAGCCGCTTCCCCCGGGCATTTTTAAATCCTTGGGGAAACACAGTTCAACAATACTGTTGCTTTACATTTGTTTTAGGGTCTTCCCATTTGAAAGCAAACCTTTCTTGAGATTCTGGACTCTAGGATTTAGAGTAAAAGGCAACTTTTAAATCTAGTATTGTAAACCAACAGAAATTTCCTGGTAAAGTGTTGAGCAGAGTGTAAGGATTTGGCACCATGAGGTAAATATTTTCTACTATTTGGTTATTTTCCTCTAAGGCCTGCACAAAATTATACTCGTTGGTACTGGGTTTTTGGACTGGCAAAATAAAATAGGAGTGTTGTATGGGGACTGACAAGGCCGAATCAACTGATATAAAAGAAAAGAGTCAATCAATGGTTTGATGCCTTCTTTGGCTTGCCTCTTCAGAGGGTGCTCTTTTAGATTGGGAATTTTTCCTTGGGACAGAGTCTTAACTTAATCGGTTTGGCCATTTTAGCTTTTCCTGGCACTTCCCCCGTCCCCCACCCCCCCATCAGCCCATACCTCCGGTCTTAACTTTTTGTAAGATTTCATCAGGAATTTTGAGTGGCACTTCTTCATCTAGCTGTAATAAAACAGCTTGGAGGGCACAGGCTTGTTTGGAAGGAACATCAACATTTCTTTTCTCTGTGGAGAAAGTAAATTGTATGTTTAGCTTAGTCAGTAAGTATCACCTCAGCAAGAGTATAGGGCATTTTGGCATGTAGAGAAAGATGTGTCAAATTATTTTCACCCAGTTGGCATTTGAGGGGTTGTAAGGAGTTAAGAACCATTTTTTTTCTGACATTCCAGTGACATTCATGGTCCTTGGGGGAAAGGGGCCCCTGTTTTTATTTATCATGGAGTAGGTTGCTTTGGTGTCTATTAAAAAGTCTGCAAGGGAAGCGGCTGTGGCTCAATCAGTAGGGCTCCCGTTTACCATATGGGAGGCCCAGGGTTCGGTTCCCGGGGCCTCCTGGTGAAGGCAAAGCCCTCCCGCATAGCGTGGTTAGCTGACCCAGCGAGCACAAGCAGCAAGGGGGGGATAAATGAATAAATAAATAAAATCTAAAAAAATAGAGTGTAACACCCACTCTCAACTTCAAAAAAAAGTCTGCAAGCTTCTTCCCCACCATCATTGTTACTCAGGGCTCCTCATGGGAAATGTGAATGGGACCAGTCCGGTCAATGGGTGCCCCAGGACTTTGTCAGTCTTGGTTGCTTTCCTCTTCAATGAATTGAGGCTGTAAGGAGGATTTAGAATCTGTTGGGCCCTCTGTTGGGCACAGTAAGGGATCCTGTTTCTGAGGTGCCCATGAGCAATCCTGCTTCCGGTGCCCTTCTTCTTTACAGTAGGCACGTTGCTGTGGCCCCAAGTTAGGGTTACCCTTCCTTCTGGGGATTTGAGACCCTTTAGGGTCTTCCCTTGGGTTGTTGGCCTCTCTTCATGGGTGTCTTCTTCCATTCTGGCAAATCAGTATGGTCTATTGCAACTACTAGGAGAGTCACATATCTTGTGGTTTCTGTCTTTCGTGACTCTGGTCTCGGTTATTAAAACCCTTAAAGGCAATCTCAATCAATTGTGACATAGGGATCCCTAGATCTCTTCCAACTTTTGTAGTTTGTTTCTTATATCTGGAGCACTCTGACTAATGAAGGTCATATTAATTAGCCTTATATTATCTGAATGCTCAAGGTCTAAATCGGTGTATTACCTGTATGCCTTGAATGTCCTTTTTTTAAAGAAAAAAAAATATTTATTTTTATTTATTTATTCCCCCCCTTGTTGTCTGCTCTCTGTGTCCATTTGCCGTACGTTCTTCTGTGTCTGCTTGTCTTCTCTTTAGGCAGCTCCAGGAACCAATCCTGGGACCTTCTGGAGTGGGAGAGAGGCACTCAATCTCTTGTGCCACCTCAACTCCCTGGACTGCTGCATCTCTATTGTCTCTCTTCTGTGTCTCTTTCTGTTGTGTCATCTTGCTATGCCAGCACTCCTGCACGGGCCAGCACTCCGTGTGGGCCAGCACTCCGCATGGGCCAGCTCACCACTCGGACCAGCTTGCCTTCACCAGGAGGTCCCAGGAATCGAACCCTGGACCTCCCATATGGTAGACAGGAGCCCAATTGCTTGAGCCATATCTGCTTCCCTTGAATGTCCTCTTAAGAAAGGTGGATGGATGGTGAAAGATTGAAAGCTTTCCCAGTGGGATCAGTAACAAGACAAGGATGCCCACTGTCACCACTGTTGTTCAACATAGTGCTAGAGGTTCTAGCCAGAGCAATCAGGCAAGAAAAATAAATAAAAGGCATCCAAATTGGAGAGGAAGAAGTAAAACGTTCACTATTTGCAGATGATATGATCCCATACCTAGAAAATCCCGAAAAATCTACAACAAAGCTACTAGATTTATTTATTTACTTTTATCCTTTTTTTTTTTTTTTTTTAAAGATTTTATTTATTTATTCATTTATCCCCCCCTTGCTGCCTGTGCTCGCTGGGTCAGCCAACCACGCCGTGCAGGCGGGCCTGCCTTCACCAGGAGGCCCTGGGAACCGAACCGGGGGCCTCCCACATGGTAAACGGGAGCCCTACTGATTGAGCCACAGCCGCTTCCCAACTTTTATCCATTTTTAACCCCCCCCCCCCCATTTTTGCTGTTTTTGTGTCCATTCACTGGGCAATTCTCTGTGCCTGTTTCCTTCTCTCTCTCTTCTCATCCTTTTCCTCCTGTCTTTGATCCTCAGAACCTCCAATGTGGGAGAGAGGCATCCTACTGTCTGTGCCACCTTAGTTCCTTGTTTTATTTTTCAGTGCATCTTATCTTGGCTCTCCCTGTGTCACTCTCCTGTTATGTCATCATCCTTCTGCATGGCTCGGTGGGGTCTGACAGTGCACCCGTGCATGGGGCCTGGTGGCCTGTGTGTCTTCTATATTTTTCTTTTTTAAAATTTTTACCGGGAGGTCCTGGGGATTGAACCCAGGTCCCTCCATATGGGAGACAGACGCCCAACCATTTGAGCCACATCCACCCCCCAAAGCTACTAAAGTTAATAAATGAATTCAAATAAATAAATAAATAAACAAATTCAGCAAAGTGGCAGGATACAAGATTAATGTGCAAAAATCAGTAGTGTTTTTATTTTTTATTTATTTATTTATTTATTTATTCATTTATCCCCCCCTTGCTGCTTGTGCTCGCTGGGTCAGCCAACCACGCCGTGCGGGCGGGCTTGCCCTCACCAGGAGGCCCCGGGAACCGAACCCGGGGCCTCCCATATGGTAAACGGGAGCCCTACTGATTGAGCCACAGCCGCTTCCCAGTAGTGTTTTTATATACTAGTAATGAGCAATCTGAGGAGGAAGTCAGGAAAAAATTCCATTTACAAGAGAGATAAGAGGAATCAAATATTTAGGAATAAACTTAACCAAGGACGTAAAGCACTTGTATTCAGAAAACTACAATGCATTGCTAAAAGAAATCAAAGAAGATCTAAATAAATGGAAGAATATTCCATATTCATGGATGGGAAGACTAAATATTGTTATGATGTCAATTCTACCCAAACTGATATACAGATTCAATGCAATCCTGATAAAATTCCAAAAGCCTTTTTTTAAAGAAATGGAAAACCCAATTATCACATTTATTTGGAAGGGTAAGTATACCCAAATAGCTAGAAACACCTTAAAAAGGAAGAATGAAGTTGGAAGACTCTCACTTCTGGACTTAAGTCATATTACCTAGCTGTAGTGGTAAAAACAGCATGATACTGGCATAAAGATAGACAATAGAACCAAACTGATGGTTCAGAAACAGACCCTCATATCTATGGTCAAGTGATTTTTGACAAAGCTGTCAAACCCACCCAGCTGGGGCAGAACAGTGTATTCCACAACTGGTGCTGGGGAAGTGAATATCCATATCCAAAAAAAAAAAAAGGAAAAAAAGAAAGGAAGGGAGGGAGGGAGGGAAGAAGGAAGGAAGGAAGGAAGGAAGGAAGGAAGGAAGGAAGGAAGGAA
>JAKSZT010054479.1:913018-923809 GCA_026826555.1 Tolypeutes matacus | reverse complement strand
AGGAAGGAAGGAAGGAAGGAAGGAAGGAAGGAAGGAAGGAAGGAAGGGGACCCCTACCTCACACCTTTATATAAGAATTAACTCAAAATGGATCAAAGACCTAAATATAAAAGCGAGAACCATAAAACTCCTAGATAAAAATGCAGGGAGACATTTTCAAGACCTGGTAGCATGTGGGAGTTTCTTAAACCTAACACTGAAAGCACGAGCAATGAAAGGAAAAATGGATAAATAGGACCTCCTCAAATTTAAACACTTGTGCTTCAAAGGACTTTGTCAAGAAGGTTTTGAAAAGGCAACCTACTCAATGGGAGAAAGTATTTGGAAACCATATATCCGATAAGGGTTTGATTTCCATGCTATATAAAGAGATCATACAACTCAACAAAAAAAGAGCAAGCATGGGAAGCGGCTGTGGCTCAATCAGTAGGGCTCCCGTTTACCATATGGGAGGCCCCGGGTTCGGTTCCCAGGGCCTCCTGGTGAAGGCAAGCCCACCCGCACAGCGTGGTTAGCTGACCCAGCGAGCACAAGCAGCAAGGAGGGGATAAATGAATAAATAAATAAAATCTTTAAAAAAAAAAAAAAAAAAGAGCAAGCAATCCAATTAAAAAATGGGCAAAAGACTTAGTTCTCCCAAGAGCAAATAAAAATGGTGAAAAAGCACATGAAAAAATGTCCAATATCACTAGGTATTAGGAAATGCAAATCAAAACTACAATGAGATATCATCTCACACCTCATAGAATGGTTATTAAAAAAAAAAAAAAAAAAAAACAGAAACAAGTGCTGGAGAGGATGTGGAGAAATAGGAGAACTCCTTCACTGTTGGTAGGAATGTAGAATGGTGCAGCCTCTGTGGAAGACAATTGGGCGGTTCCTCAGGAAGCTAAATATAGAACTGCCTTTTGATCCGGCAATCCCTCTACTAGGAATATATACAGAAGAACTGAAAACAGTGACACAAACAGACATTTGCACATGGATGTTCATAGCAGCATTATTCACAATTGCCAAAAGATGGAAGCAATCCAAATGTCCATCAACCAAATGAATGGATAAACAAAATGTGGTGTATACATACAATGGAATACTATGCTGGTGTAAGAAGAAATGAAATTGGGACATATATGATAACATGATGAACCTTGAGGACATTATGCTAAGTGAAATAAGGCAGACACAAAAGGAAAAATATTGTATTGTCTCACTAATATGAACTAAACATGAAGAATAAACACATGGAGTTAAAACCTAGACTATAGATTACTAGGAGATAGGATGAGGACTGAGAAGGGGTTCTGATGTTTAATGTATGCACAATATTCAATTAGCTTGACTGTAAAAGTATGGAAATGGATAGAGTTGATGTTAACACATTATAGTGAGTGTAACTAACACAGATGGTTTATAAATGGGATTGTGGCTGAAAGGAGTAGTCTAGGGATGTAAATGTCAATGGAAAGAAAGCTAGAGAATATTCTAGGGACTGAATAACATAGTGAACCAGAGGTGGATGAGGATTGTGGTTAATAATACAAATACAAGAATGCTCTGTGAACTAGAGCAAATATACGTCACTATTACAAGATAGTAAGAATATAGTGATGCACGGGAAAATACAATTAATGTAACTTATTGACTGTAGTTAACAGCAATATTGTAATATTCTAGCATCAATGCCAATGGGTGAATAATAGGGGGTATAGGATTTTTTTTCTTTTGGACTAAGGAGAATGTTCAAAGGTTTACTGGGGCAATGACTGCAGAACTCTGTGATAAAAATGAGAGCCCCTGAGTGTACACTTTGGATAGAATGGACAAGGCATGGGACTTCATAACATAGTGAACCATGTGGTAGAAGATGGACTGTGATTAACAGTACAAATATGAGAGTGTTCCCTCATGATCTATAACAAATGTACAATACTAATACATGATGTTAATAATAGGGGGTCGGGGCAGATGTGGCTCAAATGGTTGGGCATCTGTTTCCCATATGGAGGGACCTGGGTTCAATCCCCAGGACCTCCTGGTAAAAGAAAAAAAAAAGGGGGGGTATATGGAAAAAATATACCAACTGTATGCTATGGACCATAGTTAGTGATAATAGTCTGATCATGTTCTTTCATAATCTGTAATAAATATTCCACAACAATGTAAGGTTTTGGTGGAGGGGTGATGTACAGGAATTCTGCACATTATGCACGATTATTTTGTAAGCTCACAACTTCTCTAATAAAAAAAAGCAAAAAGAAAAGTGGATGGGTTTTCTTTTGGCCCCTGTTGAATTTTCTTTAAGCTTTTTGTCTTGGAGCCCCCTTTTGCATGTCTATTACTATGCATTGTTTATAATGGGTCCAATTTGGCTCAGTCCCCAGGGTCCCTGGGATCCCATCCAGGCTCTGCCCCTCGGATGGCTAAAGCTGCAGTTGTCTGAATCTGGTTATTAGGTTGTAATTCATGTTGGTTTCTTGATGGGCTTTTTAAAAAACCATCCTAGTTCCTTAGGGGTGAGGAGGGTGTCATAAGGACTTGAATATCTGCCTTATTGGGGTTGTGGATAGCAAAATATAGGTAAAGAGATTTTCCATCTTCTTAGGATCATCTCAATAAGAAGGCGTATTATTTTTCCAATTGTGTAAGCCAGACGTAGAAAAAGGGAAAAGTATATAAATAAATCCTCTAGGTTCTTCTTGGTTGTCTAGTCCTGCTAGACCTGCCTTAATGGGAATTGCCCTGCCAAGGGTTGAGTGGTCCCTGGGCCAAATTGGGTACCCTGTTGGGTATGAGAGGGGAGACCATTCCTTCCTAACTGGGAATTGGAGGGGATTCAGGAATTCCCAGTGGCTCCCACTGTGTCACTCCCTTACATGGAGGAGGAGCAGCTGGAGGCATTAGGTGTGGCAGAGCTAAATCAACTTCCAGTTGAGAGTCTGGCAGCACAGACTTCTGATCTGTCTGAGCTTCTCCCCTTTGAATCATAATTTTACATCTCGTTTGCAAGGTTTTATTTTGATATAGAGACATAAAAGACTGAATGTATGGAATCTCATCCTATTTTTCTTCTTGTTTGCAGAACTAATTTATCTGTAGAATGATATTATAATTTAGAGATCCATTTTCAGGCCAATGTTTCCTTGAATCCAATTTATATTGGGGCCATTCCGTGTTACAAAGGAAAATCATTCTTTTCCTTTTCATTGGTTCAGAGCTGAATGTAGACCAATTATGTAAAATACATCCCAAAGGACTGCAGTCAGGTATACCATTAACATTGCCCATATTTATGATGATCTTATAGTGATGTTTCAGCCTAGGCAAATTATAGTCAGCCCTTATAATTTAAACAAACAAAGATTTGTTTACTCACCCAAAAGACATCTGTTCCCAGTGCTGTTTCTTTCCTCAAAATTAGTGAGGGAGTCTCAAAGCGCTAAGTGCTATGCTTAAGTACACGGGGCATATGCAGAAGCTCTACATTGGAAGTCATACACTGCATGGCCGAAAATGGTGGCCTAAGCATGTAAAGGGGGGATGAGGGTAGGTCCTTCGGTAGGTTACTTTAGGTCACAGTTAGTAAGGAGTGCACAAGCAGTCTCCGGGAATCCCTGAGAACAGGTAAAAGCTAGCTGGGCTGGGGAAGACCCTAAGGGGCTCAGATTACAGGGAGGCCATAGGAAGGCCAAGGAAGTATACAGTTACACCAATGAGTAAGGGTTAATAGGGCCTGTGGTCGGCTTTAAGTATGTACTAGTTGTAAAATATTTTTAAAACATAGAAAACTCTATGCCATATTTTGAATTTAGGGGGAAAAAAGGATTTAATAGACCTATTTTTCAGGGACTTTCTAAATTTAATGTCTTGCGTATCTTTCCATGATATTATATATAAATGTGCCTCTTTCCTTTTAACATAGCATAGAATAGCTTTTAGTTTAGTTTTTTTTCCCTTATATCCAGTGGGCAGAATTTTTTTCCTTATATTCCTCCCCCTCCTCCCCACCAGTGCTTGTGGGGAGAGGGATCTGATTCTGGTCCAGCTGGTCATTGTCTTGAGATTTCTGGCTCCAACCTAGATTGATTCCTTCTGGGCAGAGATCCCACTGACACGTAAATTTCCCTTCTTATTAAAGGCCAAGGGCTATCCTGCCTGGAGCAGGGGAGAAGTGACTCAACCCTTAGAAGGAGAGCCATTTCTAATCCTCAGCCTCTTCTCCCCAAATCCAGAACAACATAAGAGAGAGTAACATGCAGTGGGGGCCTCCTACAATATGCACATTACATGTGGAGCATCCCGCAATTAGCACCTTTACCATGTCTGAGACATTCACACAAGCTGGCCTTTGCCCCAGCTGTCTGCAAAAGGAGAAGATGTGGGGGAGAGTCGGGGACTGGGAAGCCAGAAGTTACGGCTGGGAGGGGCTGATCTTTCGGAACAGGAAACAGGAGAGAGAGACAAACTTCTTCAAAGGGAAGGAAGGCAGCAGGGAGAACCAGAGGGGCTGCAACCTGGGAGTCACCTGGCTAAGGGAGGGAAGGCAAAGTAGTAGGGACACAACTAGGCCATTTCTCCCCAGACTCATCTCCAGAATGAGATGTGCTTGACCACCTCTCAGAGAATGGTTATTGAAGAAAAAATTGTCCCTCAGTTAGAAAGAAGCAGAGAAAATGGTCAAGTCATATTTCTCATCAACTGCTGGGGATTTAACAGTAGCTGCCATTTATTGAACACTTACTATGTTCCTCACAGTGTGTTCTCTGACACATGTGCCAAGTGCTTGGCATGCATTCCCCCCCCCATTGCTCCCCTGTCTGTCTGCTTGGTGTCTGCTGTCTCTGCTTGCTGTCTCTGCTTGTTGTGTCTGCTCATTGTGTCAGCTCATTGCATCTGCTTGTTTTCTTTAGGAGGTACTGGGAACCAAACCCGGGACCTCCATGTGGGAGGCAGGTGCCCAACTGCTCGAGCCACATCTGCTCCCCTTGGCATACATTTCTTAAAGCCCCACCCCATAAGATCAGAATTATCCTTTCCATGAATGAAATGGGGAAAAAGTATCAGTGAGTTTAAGTGCTTTGCCTAAGGTCCCAGAGCTGATCATTGGCAGAGTCAGAATTTGAACCCAGGACTGCTCAATGCTAAAGTTCACACCTCAACCATTATGATCTATCATCTACCTCTTCCCTCTCACTCCAGATCAGATGATTGATTCCTTACTAGATCTTGAAAGGAGGGGAGAAGGATAAAGAGTAAGAGGATCCTGCTTCACCAGACTACGTACACACATTCTCCTTCCCCCCTCCTTCCCTGACCCAGGCTGGACCGTGACATCATATTGTAGAGGCTGTTTTTCTGAAAAGAATCCAGACCAGATTCACAAGGCTGATGCTCAGACAAGCATGACTGAAGATGACTGTGGCCAAGTGACCACAGCACACATCCAGCAGTGCTGAGTACATGACTGTTCACTCAGCACCTGGGGCTGACTCATGGTTGCTGTCGGGACCCAAAGCCAGATGCCAGGATTGCTTTCACCCTCCCTCCATTCCTCAGGATGGGGTGTGCTCTCTGCAGCTGTCCTATAAACCATCCCATATCCCCAGGAACCCTCCTATCCTCTCCCACGACCTCAGGAGCCTGGATGTTGTATAACATGGGGTGCTCACATTCATTCACCAAGGACTGATGCTCAGTGCTTCATACAGATTGTCTCATTTAAAACTCACAACTCAATTAAATTAGGTATCCTAGCAACCCATTTTACAGATGAAGACACTGAGTCTCAGAAGGCTCAAGTAACCTAAGGTCACACAACTAGTTTTGGCAGAGTCTGGATTTGAATGCAGGTCAGCTTGATGCTGAAGCCTAAGCACTAAACCTCTGCTCCACGATATCTGATGGAAGCCAGCCTGCTAGTCAGGACCAAACAGGAAGGCCAGAAGGACAACCAGACAGGACTCCTCTTGCATGCAGCACTACCCCTCTCCTAACTATGCTTGCTTTACCTACAGAGAGTGTCTTTTCACATCATCTTTTCTCCCAAGACCTTAATGAATTAGATGGACACTGAAACAGAACCATGACGTTATGAAATAAATAATTTGCTAGACATGACAAGGATCCAACACATGTGCAGCAAATGTGAAACAAATAGCACATGTGTGTTTAACATGTGTGGTGTCTGTAATGTGAGCTTAAGTAATATTATTAAAAGTAACACTTTCCTCATCTGTAAAATGGGGATAATAATACTAAGTTATAAGATATAAAGCACTTAGAACAGTACTTGGCCCATGGTCAGTCAATGCTTATTATTATTATTATTATTATTATTATTATTATTATTATTATTTCTATTGCTTTAGTGGTTAAGAGCATGCATTTTGGAGTTGGGTGGACCTGGGTTTGACTCCCAGCTCCATCATTTGTTTAGCTGAATGTGACCTTGCACAAATTCTTGACTCCTCTGAGTTTGTTTCCTTATCGGAACAATAGGGTTAACAGCATGTATCTCACTGAGTCATAGAGATAATACATGTAAAGCACTTGGCACAAGGCCTGGCACTAGTAAGCATGCTAGTAATGGTAATTACTACAATCATGTGTTATACATATGGTTATGACAACTATATTTCCAAGATATTCTGGGATCTTTCCAGTTTCACAGTTTTGTTCTTTTCATTACACAACACTCCTTTTATTTATTTATTTTTTTAAGGAGTTACTGGGCATTGAACCCAGGACCTCGTATGTGGGAAGCAGATGTTCAACCACTGAACTACACCCTAACCCTACACAACACTCCTTTTATTGAAAAGAAGACAGACTTTGCAGTCAGACAGACCTAGCCTGGGTTCGACTTACTGCTCTGCTACTTACCAGCCATGTGGCCGTGGACACTGTTGTCAATCTCTCTGAGTCTCAATGTCCTTCTCTGTAAAACAATACTTACCTCCCAGGTTATCTCAGAGGATTGCATGAAATGATATAGGCACACACCCTATAATGTCTAGTGATTACAGGAATGCCAAATGTAATTTGTTAACTGTATAAATAAATATAACTTATTTTTGTTCTTTTATGTGCAGTATCATGGATATAATCTATAGATGTATTTGTGAGTAGAATGGCCACTTCTCTTTCTCCAAAAGGGACTCTAGCCTGGCGCCTCATCCTAGCCACAGTGGGATTGAAAGGGTCTTAGCATCAGCAGTGTGAGGCCCTGCTGATAAGCCAGGAAAGAGAGGAGAGGAAGTCATGAACCAAGGGGAACTCCCCTTTCCTGTCTGGTTATGATTTGTTTGTCTTCCACACAGCCTGTGCCCTGCTGATATGGGGGGCTGTTGAGTGTCCAGCTTTGATTGGCATCTCTAGCACAGAGGAAGTAGGGAGCCCCCTGACTTTCAGGAACTGTTTTCCTCTTAACTTGCAGATTAGAGTCCCAAAGATGTTTCTCTCACTGGCGCCACTGGTGAGAGCAAAGAGCCATGGAGAGAATCCAGAATCATGATGTCAGAGCTAAAAGACCTCAGAGAAAGGAGGAGGTATAACGAAATGGTTCACACTGACTGCGCCCAAACCCTGGCCACCCCACTTACCAACTGGATGACCTTGGGCAAGTTCCAGAATTTCTTGAAGCTCTAGTTTTCTCAGCTGTAAAATTGGGATAAGATATTACTGACTTCAGACGAGATGATCCACAAGGCACTTAGCACAGTGCCAGGCACATAATAGTGCTCAGTATGTGAAGGATGTTGTTTCTTTTTCTTGTTCTGCCTTTTTGTTTTTACAGTTGAGGACCCTGATGGCCAGAAAGGAAGCACAGCTCATTAGCTGTCCACCCAATCAAGACTACTTTCCAGGCAGGCTGTGCCAAAGGCATGTCCTGCGGGATGAAGGCGCTGCCTTAACCTTGTGGAGAGAGTGAGAGCAGGCAGCACCGCCCTATGGAGTTGGAAGTTTTAAAGTATGTGTAAATCAAGGCATGAATACCACCCAAGCAATTACCAAAAGAGTAAGTCCCTTCCTGCTGGAATTATTTTGTAATTAACTAAAGCCAAGGAGGCCCTTTCTGATATTTTGGCTTGGAGGCTCAGAGTTTAAATTTATAACAGCAATGGACAAGGGTTTATTGCAGGCCTGTTCTTACTTGCTGAGTTGAATGCATTATTATAATCCCTAAGCAACTAGGGGTCAGGAACTAAGTACCTAGGGCAGAAAACTGGGTTTTTGAGATCAGAGGATAAAGTGTCCGAGAGTGGAGAGGCTTCAAAATTGAGCAATGTTTCCACGCTCAGCAATGCCCAGACCTCGACTTGCTTTGGAGCTGCCTTTGCCTCTAAGTGTTCAGGGAGTGGTTTGGCACTTGAGTTGACCCCACCAAGGCCTGGGCAACAGCCCCAGTTTCTTTTCTAGTGACCTTCCTGCAGGCTTTTTAGGTTGTGCTTTGCTTTGTTTTGTTGTTTGTTGCCTCAAGACAGGGTGGCCTTTCCCTGCTTCTGGGTGGGAACTGGGGGAGGGAGCTGGTTTGTTCTACTCCCATCCCCACAGCTGTGTTTACATTTCCCTGTCAGGGACTGTCAGGGGCCCAACCTTTCCTCAGGCCGCTGTATCCCCTTGGAAAATGGCTGTAGGATATCCTTGTGGGCTTTACTCAGGGGAGGGGCAGAATGGGCCAAGGAGTCACAATTCAAAGGGGACTCAGGTTGGAAGGGAAGACGGGAGAGTGCAGAAAGCTCTGTTTAAATTCTGGGAAGCCTCATTTCTTTTCCTTTCTACCAGTGGCCTGAGACCAGCAGGGGACAAAAGTACACTTAGTACTCACCCATCCCAGAAGGAATGGAACATGTGTCACATCATTTCTAATCGCTGGGTTGAACAAAATCTCACTTTGTGATGGGGATATAAGTGTGCAGCAAAACAGTCTTCCCTGAACCTTCTTTGGGACTAGTTGTTAGAGATACAGCAAATAAGATCATGCCAAAATGCACGCAAATTAAAAAAGGATTTAAGAAAATGGGTAAGTAAATATGCTTTTCTTCTCCAGAGAGCAAGTTGAGCTGATATTAATCAGGATACTAGAGTTGCTAGACTCTTGGCCAAGCTGGGAGAATGGCCGCCAAGGCAAATCAGGCATCGGGTTTCAGAAATTAAACACATAATTTTATTTTTCCGCAATACAGAACTTTCAGAAAAAGAACCAACCCTATTAGTCTACTCGGCACACTTTGTCCAGTTTCTTTCAGCCCCAGAGGCCTCCAGTTTAAGAGCAAGATGAGCAACTGGAAGCCAGGAGTGACACAGTTATTCCTTTCTCCCATTAACTGCCTGGGGGTGGAGCGGAAGAGTGGGACAGGGGTGATGGTACTGTTTTCCAAAGGTCCAGTTGCTGACAACTTCCTAACAGTTTTTCTACGAATTTACAGAACAAAGGCCTAAAGGGCTGGAAAATAAAGAGTTGTAGGGGAAGAGCTAGCCAAACAAAGGTTGGCTGATGAGGCCACATGGAACTCTCAGCTAAGAGCTTCCTCTCAGGAAAAACTCTCTCCCATTACAATGTGGAGGAACCAACTGGCAAACAAATTTCTCCCAAGAGCTCCAACTTTATTGGTGATGCAGACAGTTGTTTTTATCCTCCCTCAGTGAGCAGGGATGGCTAGGCCTTGTATTTAGCCCTATGCTATGTATTATGGTGGATATAAAAGGGGTGTACAGCATGGGACAGAGTATAAAGTGCTACTGGACTTGAAGTGTCTGGGGGATCCATGAAGGCTGGAAGGCTTGGTGAGGGGTGGAGCTTGCACTGGGCCACACAACTCTCCTCACCTTCCTTCCTTTCCACCTCAAAATATTTCTGTAACTATACTTTCCTTTTTATCTAAAAATTTCTTTGCATCTCTCCTCTTATCACTTGACATTCTCTCCTAGGGAAATGTTACCCACTCCCATGACTTCAGTTATCATCAGTATGTTGATCACTGACAAATCTCTCACCAGTCTTTCTCCTGACATTCAAATCCTCTGAATACCTCTCCTTAGAAAACCCATTTTCTTTCTTTCAATCATTATTTATGTATTACAATGGTTCTCAAATGTGGCTACATGTTAGAATCCCCTGGGGTGCTTTTAAAACTCTTGAAGCCTAGGCCATACCCCAGACCAAATTAATTAGATGCTCTGAGGTTGGGAACCATGTAGCAATGTTTGTTAAATCTCCCCAGGTAATTTCAATGTGAGCTAAGTTTGAGAAACTGATGAGAAGGCAGCGGGAATGGAAAGGAACATTACTGCATATTGGTATTGGCAAATACAAAGGAATTTATTTGCCTTGATTTGGTAGTTGGTCAGATGGGTGTGAGGGAAAAATGGCAAAGTCAAAGTTACTGATATAAGGAAAAGAGCAATGGATATGTAATCTAGAGACATGAGTTTAAGACCCAACAGAACAATATATCTGTGCAAGGCCAGTCTTCTAACTCCTTTATAACTGTATAGCCTTGTGTGTAAAACTTAAGTCTGCCCTAAATATTTCATAGGGTTGTGATGAAGATTACATGAAAAAGTGGACATGAAATACTTTTGTAATTTTGCACTTTAAGACAAATGTAAGGCATTATTATTTTATATTTTAATCTTTAATTTTTAACTTTATAGTTTGAAATCATTTCAGACTTACAAAAAAAGTTGTAGGGAGCGGATGTGTGTCAAGCAGTTGAGTGCCTGCTTCCCACATGGGAGATCCCTGGTTCAGTCCCTGATGCCTCCTAAGAACAAAACAAACAAACAAACAAA
>JAKSZT010054479.1:814394-912618 GCA_026826555.1 Tolypeutes matacus | reverse complement strand
TAAAAAAAAAAAAAAAAAAAAAAAAAAAAAAAAAAAAAAAAAGTTGTAACTATGGTACACAGAGTTCTGGTACCTTACTTCCTCAAATGCTAATGTTTTATATAACCATAGCACAATTATAAAAATTGGAATTAACATTGATAAAATACTAATCTATAGACCTTATGCTAATTTCATCAATTATCCCATTCGTGTTCTTTTTCCAGACCAGGACTCAATCCAGGATCACACATCACATTTTATTGTCATGTCTCCACAGTCTCCTCCAATCTGGGACAGTTCTTCGCCCTTTCTTAGTCTTTTTTTTTTTTTTTTTAGATTTTTATTTATTTATTCATTTATCCCCCCCTTGCTGCTTGTGCTCGCTGGGTCAGCCAACCACGCCCTGCGGGCGGTCCCGCCCTCACCAGGAGGCCCCGGGAACCGAACCCGGGGCCTCCCACATGGTAAACGGGAGCCCCACTAATTGAGCCACAGCCGCTTCCCTTTCTTAGTCTTTTGAAGAGGACTGGGCAGTGATTCTGAAGATTGCCCCTCAGTTGAGGTTTGTCTGATTTGATTAAATTCATATTGTACTTTTTTTTTTTTTTAAGATTTACTTATTTATTCCTGTCCCCCACCTGTTTTGGGGCTCCCTGTCTGCTCTCTGTGTTCTTCTGCGTCTGCTTGTCTTCTCTTTAGGCAGCACCGGGAACCAATCCTGGGACCTTCTGGAGTGGGAGAGAGGCGCTCAATCTCTTGCGCCACCTCAGCTCCCTGGTATGCTGCATCGCTTATTGTCTCTCCTCTATGTCTCTTTCTGTTGCGTCATCTTGCTGCACCAGCTCTCTGCACAGGCTGGCAGGGCCAGCGCTTGCGTGGGCCAGCTCACCTTTCACCAGGAAGTCGGGAGAATTGAACTCTGGACCTCTCATGTGGTAGACAGGACCCAATCGCTTGAGCCACATCCATTTCCCATGTTGTACATTTTTGACAAATAAACTGCAGAAGTGATTTTGTGCCCTTCTTAGTACATCATATTGGGAAGCACCTGATAAGAATATGCTTCATTTCTGCTGATGTTAACTTTGATCACTTGGTTAAGGTGACGCCTGCCAGATATCTCCCCTGGAAAGTTACTATTTTTCCATTTGTAACTAATAGGGAGATACTGTGATACAAGGCCATAATTCTGAATCTGGGTGACTGGAATAACTGTTGACAGAATTAGACAAGTCAGGTGTAAATGAAGCAAGTGTAACTTAGAACTCATAGACGGGTGCTTGGTATTAAGTATTAAGGGGTTCCAGGTTGGCGTCAAGTGCTGCAGGGAGACATGCAGTTGTGGCCAGCGTGTGGTGTTGATGCGACTGCCCAAGGTCTTCAGGAAGATATTAGTGGCTCAGCGAGAGTTTTCCCCAGAGCCCTTCCTCTCCCTGGACAGCTCTGCCTGGGAAACCGTCAGCATCGCGCTGCACCACCACGGACACCGGAGACCTGGCAATTGGCGTCAAACGATAAACGTGCGAAAAAAGCCCGGGTGGACGGAGCAGCTGGCCTCAAGGGCGCAATGCGCACGCGCAAGGAAGAGACTCGGGGGCGGGGCCGCGGCTCGGGGGCGGGGCCGCGGCGCGCAGGCGTCCTAGCGGCGAGTCCCTGCGGCTCGGGATGGAGGGTGAGTGAGTAAACAAGCCCCGGCCGGGCGCTGGGGCCCGGCCTCGGCACTTGGCCGTCCCGGGCCTGGGGGAGGGAGAGACGAAGGGATCAGGAAATTGGGAAGAAGCGGAGACACACTGCCTGACTGGCCGAGCGCAGCGGTGCGCCCCCTACCCGTTCCGAGGGCTGAGGGAAAGGGGGCCACGGGACTAGGGCGCCCCCGGCGAAGACCGCGTCTGAGGCGAGGGAGGGCGGCGTGTCCGGGAGGAGGAGCGGCGGGGGCGGGCCCGGGCTCGGGGAATCCCGTTGGAGGGCTGGGTGGGCGGGAGCCGCGGCGCCCTGTGGGCGCGTTCGGGCGGTGGCGCCTGCGGGGGCCCTTACGCGGGGCGACTCCCGGGACCTGGGGCTGTGCAGGGGGAGGGCCAGAGATTGGAGACTCAGCTTGCGTTGGCTTTGGGGAGTTGTTGAGGAAGGGGCGGCCGTAAGAGCAGGGCCGGATTCGGGGGAAGCGAGAGAGGCGTCTAGGGCTCGGAGGTGCTCTTCCTGCACTTGCACGACCCCGAGAACGAGTGCCGCCTCACATTTTTGCGCCTCACTCGCCCACCCTAGTCCCGGCCCCGAGTAAGAGGCTTCCTTCCTCCCCTCCACGTTTGGTCTCGTCCCGATCCCTGCCCAGCCCGAGTTCTCCCGAGGATCAAATAATAAAAGTGAAAGCGCCTTGAAGCAAAGACAAGGTGTTGTGTTTGGAACATGCCTGTTAGGAAATGTGGGACAAACTTTCATTTTGGTAAAAAGTGACTACTGAGAAATTGTTTCGGGGGCGGGGAGGGGTAAGGGATTCGGAAGGATATTGAGGGTCAGCTTTCAAAAGGTGAAGTATCGACTTGTAAATGGAGAAGCCTAGATGTCTAGTTTAGGGCTTACAGGGGTGAGGATAAGAGAAAGGAGCCGAGGTAGGCGAATAAATTGAGTGTGTGCGAGGATGGTTTTGAAAACGAGGGTCTCTTCCTCTTCCTGCCACGATCTTGAACAGAAAAATCCCCCTCACTTTCAAATTAAAGGAAACGGTACTGAATGAAGTTTCCAAGGGTGGGGAGGTGCTAACTCTAGCAGAGGTTTCCGTGAGAGTTTGTTTTAAGCTTTGGAATCCCCAGGGTTCCAAAGATTACTTACATAGAAGAGGAGAGGAGTGTGTGTGGTCGAAGGCCCTTTTTTAAAAAAACAAAACAAACATAATGGAAAGGAGAATCTATAAATGTGTAATAATACTATTATTGTCAAGGTTTATACTGAGTGTGTGTATCACAGACAGTGTGAATTAACTGCCGGCAAGCAGGGATATGTGTCTGTTTTATTCACCGATGTACCCCAAGCACCTAAAACAGTGCCAGGGGCGTAAGAAGTGGACAATACTTATTTTTTGAATGAATAAATAGCGGAAAGGTCCCTGAGCCTGAGAGTCGGGAGATGGGGATCCTAGTTCTGCAACTAACTGGCCAAAGGAACTTGATGCTAAGACACAGCTTTCAAACTCCCTGAGGTGTAAATGACCTCTTCATTATGATGGTTACTTTAATGAATTTTGAAACAGCACTAGAATAAAGAGCCTGGAATTACAAATGAAAGCTTACTCCCAAGAAGACTTTTGTAAGAAGGCAAAAGTTGAGAAAATGTAGTCGGATTTGTTTCTGTTATACTGGCCTTTGAATCAGCATGCTTCTTTTTTTTTTTTTTTTTTTTTTTTTTTAAAGGTTTTATTTATTTATTCATTTATCCCCCCTTTGCTGCTTGTGCTCGCTGGGTCAGCTAACCACGCCGTGCGGGCGGGCTTGCCTTCACCAGGAGGCCCTGGGAACCGAACCCCGGGGCCTCCCATATGGTAAACGGGAGCCCTACTGATTGAGCCACAGCCGCTTCCCAGCATGCTTCTTAAAACAAATATTAAAAATAGTTTTGGGAAGTGGATGTGGCTCAAGTGATTGAGCTCCTGCCTACCACATGGGAGGTCCCGCTTCATTCCAGTGCCTCCTGGAGAAGATGAGCACCAGCCAAAACAGGATGACGGAACACAGAGGAAACAGTGAAACACCCAACAAAGCAGGGAGTTGAGGTGGCTCAAGCAGTTGAGTGCCTCTCTCCCACATGGGAGGTCCCAGATTCGGTTCTGGGTGCCTCCTAAAGAGAAGATGAGCAGACACAAGAGAGCACACAGCAAATGGACACAGAGAGCAAAGTAAGCACAAAAAACGAGAGGAGGGGGAAATAAATAAATAGATAAATCTTAAAAAAAAAAAATTAGTTTTGTCTATTTAGTTCTTGGAATCTGAAATTTGGCTTCCTTAGCCCAGTGGGTAACAGTCCCTGCAGGTGATTTGTGCCTTACAGGAAACATGTAACAATTCATTTCATTAAGTACTTTCTCATCTACCCCCCATCCCCCTTACCGCCCCCCCCCCACACCAGTCTTTGACTAAATTAAAAAAATTTGTTACTGGGGGGCGGATGTGGCTCAAATGGTTGGGCGTCTGTCTCCCATATGGAGGGACCTGGGTTCGATCCCCAGGACCTCCTGGTAAAAGAAAAAAAAAAAAAAAAAAAATTTTGTTACTGATTTGTTCACTAGCAATTTTCCAAAAGGTATGAGGCAGCAACATTAAGAATACATTACATTTCAGTGCAGGATAGTTAAACTAAAGGTAAAAGAGAGAGGGGAAAAATGTGAGGAAAGGTGAAGATAATTAGACCAGGAAGTCAGATAAATTGGGAATAAAGGGAGGGTAAATGGGGAGTAACTTCTGTGTTCCATTACAGAAAGTTCCAAGGTTTTTGGTGTATGTGTGTGGTCCAAACTATTTTGGGTTCTTTTCTACCGCTTTAGTCTGTCAGTCAATCATTAGTTAAGACTTCAGTGCCCCGACCTTTAAGTCAATTATTTACAGGGTGGTTGGAGTTTAGTGCCTCTGGTATGCTCTAAAAAAATGCACTAATACTTTGATTCCTTGTTTTTATTGAGTGATAATTGAACAGTCACTAAATATTAAACTTTGTGCTCGCTTAGTACAGAACCAACCAAGGTAGGGTTCTAGCCTGTTAGGAGATTGCTTTGTTAACTCTTATGAATCAGCATTGTATATCTTAAGAACTGGCATCTTCCTCTGGGTCTCAGAATTAATCCTGCTTTGATTTTTATCACCATTGTCTCAATTGCAATTGACCTGATTCTTTTAATTAAGCAATGATAGAAAATATTAATGCTGTAATTTTGTTTTAAAAGAGAACTCAAGGTCACAGGTTTATGTAAGGTTCTTTCTATGTGTATAGTGCCCAGCAGCTCAAACTGAGAACAAATGTAAATACCTTGGAAAAGTGGGAGGGTATAAATTAAAGATGTACTTAATAACCAGTTGAGGGATCTGCCAGGCTGTGTACCTAGTCACAAAGTTGGTTTTAATGGGAACATTGATGAAATTGGTGATAACCAGAATGACTGAAATTATGTGTCTACTAGAGCTCTTTGCAGGGATAGGCTCACCCCTACTCTCCCTATTCATGTTTCAAACTCCATCATGAATTAAAAAGGAAAGAATGAGGGAAGCGGCTGTGGCTCAATCGTGGGGCTCCTGTTTACCATGGTGAAGGCAAGCCCGCCCGCAAGGCAAGGCGTGGTTAGCTGACCCAGGGAGCACAAGCAGCAGGGGGGGATAAATGAATAAATAAATAAAATCTTAAAAAAAAAAAAAAAAAAAAAAAAGGAAAGAATGAGATGGAAAATTTAAAAAACCTGTGCCAACTGCCTCAGAAGCCTTATTTAACCTGCTGGTTAATAAAATTATTTGTTATAAGAGAGAAAGTAGCAAAGACACTGAACACTGACAGGGAAGCTATTTCTGTAAAGGGACACTTTTATGTGGATGAAAGAATTTCATAGTTTGGAACTTTTATATTCTGATCTCACTCTAAGTTCCTTAATTGTTTCTTTTTTTAAAAGATTTATTTAATTTATCCCCTCCCCCCCCCCTCCCGCTTGTGCTAGCTGTCTGCACTCTGTGTCCATTCTCTGCGCGTTCTTCTGTGTCTGCCTTCTCTTCAGGAGGCACCAGGAATCCATCCTGGGACCTTCCAACATGGGAGAGAGGCACTCAATTGCTTGAACTACCTCAGCTCCCTGGTTTGTTGTGTCTCTCATTGTCTTTTTCCTCTGTATCTCTTTTTTGTTGCGTCATATTGTTGCGTGAGCTAGCTTTCCTCGTGGACCAGCTCCCGGCATGGGCTTGCTTGCCTTCACCAGGAGGCCCTAGGAATTGAACTTGGGGCTTCCCATATGGTAGACGGGAGACCAATCACTTGAGCCACATCCGCTTCCCTGTTTATCGTTTCTTAAAATATTTTATCCCCAAATTCAATAATGTTTTCCCATTTCCAACTAGTGACAGACTACATTCTAGTTTTAGCCTTTGAAGAAACTTGAGATCCAGTTTTCTGGGGAAAGATTTCCAATTTTTTATGGCTTTCTTTTCTTGTGGAGAATTGACATGTAAAGAAGCTAGTTCTTATTTTCAATGAGCAATCTTTTTTTTTCTAAATAAACTTTATTTTTTAGAATAGTTTTACATTTACCCAAAAAAGTTGTAAAGAGAATATAGAGTTCCCATAAACTCCACATCCAGTTTTCCCTATTACTAACATTCTTACCATTTGTTACAATTAATGAACCAATACTCATCAATATTCTATTATTTTTTATTATTCATTCTGAAGTCATTCAAGAGTTAAAAAAAAAAATAGAATTACCTACATTTTTTTTTTTTTTTTTAAGGAGGTGCCAGAGATTGAACCCGGGATCTTCTACATGGGAAGCAGGCATTCAAATCACTGAGCTACACCCGCTCCCCAACATACCGATTTTTAATAGGAGAAGTCTCTAGAAAATACTGAGTTGACCTATCACCAAAAAATACTTATTTTTCTTTAATGAGCTTAATTTACATACAATAAATTGACCTACTTTATGTATATAGTTTAGGGAGTTTTCAGAAGAGTATATAGTCATGTAACCACCACTACTACCAAGGTATAGAACATTTTCGTCATCCCAGCAATGTTCCTTCGTGCTCCTTTCCATTTAATCCCTTCCTAGACCCCACACCCTGGCAACCACTGATCTGTTTTCTGTTTCTATAGTTTTTCTCTTACTAGAATCATTCTAATAGAATGTCATGTAAGTGGAATCAGAGTATGTAGTTTTTTTGTGTCTGGTTTCTTTCACTTAGCATTATGCTTTTGAGATATGTTGTTGCATGAATTGACACCATTCCTTCCCTTTTATTGCTGAGTAGTATTCCATTGTATGTATATATTACATTTTATATTCATTCACCAATCCTGGACATTTAGGGTATTTCCAGTTTTTGGCTTTTATGAATAAAGCTGCTATGAACATTTGTGTACAACTCTTTGTGGGGGCGTATCTTTTCATTTCTCTTGGATAAATAATTAGGAATTGTGTATCTGATGTATGTTAAGTATATATTTAACCTTATAAGAAACTAGCAAACTCTAGTTTGTATTCCCATCAGCAGTGTTTTAGGATTCTAGTTGTTCTACATCCTCACCAATAATTGGTATTATAATCGTTTTTATTTTAGCCATTCTAATGAGTGTATAATTGTATCTCATTGTGGTTTTAATTTCTATTTCCCTAATGACTAATGATCGAGAAAAGATTGAGCATCTTTTGGGGTGCTTATTTGCCATTCTTATGTCTTTTGGTGAATTTCTTCAAAATTTTTGCCCACTTTTTATTACATTGTTTGTAGTCTTATTATTGAGTTATAAGAGTTATTTATATAAAGACTCATTTTTAAAATCATTCAACCAAAACAGCATATGTTTTGGAGTTTATTTTCAATACATAAGTGAACAGAATAAAAGGTTCTTGAGTACTAGCTTAGTAATTTTTTTTTTTTTTTTAAGATTTTGTTTGTTTATTTATCCCCCTCCTGCTGCTTGTGCTTGCTGTGTCCATTTGCTGTGCGTTTTTCTGTGTCTGCTTGTCTCCCTTTGTTGGGTCGTCTTGTTGCGTCAGCTCACCGCGCCACACGGGCTGGCTTGCCTTCACCAGGAGGCCCCAGGAATCGAACCCGGGGCCTCCCATATGGTAAGCAGGAGCCCTATCGATTGAGACACATCTGCTTCCCTAGCTTAGTATTTTAATAGAAAATAAGTTGGGTCTTTTTTGTACCGTAAGTAACTAAAGAATACCTCTAGCAGAAATATAAAGTGTTTTTTTGTGTCACTTGCTTTGCCTAAGATTAATGAACCACTTCTCCAAACTTGTTCTAGTGAATGCTGAGCTTTTTTATTTATTTGCCTTTTAAAAAATCTTTGAAGTGATAGTTGGTTAGGATCCAGCTACTGTGAGAACACTGTTTCAGGTGTTTATTTTAGTCACATTTATCTGTTCCAAACATTATGTCTTGTTTTCCTAATACACTCTGTGGGGACTGACCAACTGCCAAATAAACTTTTAGAGATATTGAAGACACATTAAAAAGCCAAGTGAAATAAATATTGGCCCAGGGACACATGAGATTCAGATATCACTTTAATTGTAAAAGGAGGACATGTGGCTTATTTTACTGTGATTGGTTAAAACTTAATGGCATTTTTGTATATATGTATATATTCTTCTGGCCAAATAAAACTTTTGATTAAAATGAGAAATGGTGCCATTCTATGTGTTTACTGTCATCTTCTCCTTTGATAGGCTATAGGAGGTCACATTTCAGCTATAACTTCTTTCCTTAATAAAAAATATTGAGCTCCTTCTGCTGCCACCCCAAGTCACTGCTTATGCAGCTCCAGCCTCCCGGCTCCCTGTACTAGCTACCAATATGTGGAATTCTTAAAACATGGCAGGCATTGACAACAAAGAACAGTCTGAGCTTGATCAAGATTTGGATGATATTGAAGAAGTAGAAGAAGAAACTGGTGAAGAAATAAAAAAATAAAAGCACATTAGCTGAATGTTCAAATGATGCAAAATGCCCAAATTCTTGCAGCCCTTCAAGAAAAACTTGATGGTCTGGTAGAAACACCAAAAGGATTAATTGAAAGCTTGCCTAGGGTGGTTAAAAGATGAGTGAATGCCCTCAAAACCTTCAAGTTAAATGTGCACAGATAGAAGCCAAATTCTATGAGGCAGTTCATGATCTTGAAAGAAAGTATAGTGTTCTCTGTCAACCTCTGTTTGATAAGCCATTTGAGATCATCAATGCAAGTTATGAACCTACGGAAGAAGAATGTGAATGGAAATGAGAAGAGGAAGATGAAATTTCGGAGGAACTGAAAGAAGAGGCCAAAATTGAAGATGAGGAAAAAGAAGACCCCAAAGGAATTCCTGAATTTCGGTTAACTGTTTTTAAGAATTTTGACTTGCTCAGTGATATGGTTCAGGAACATGATGAATCTGCTCTGAAGCTCTTGGAAGCCAGCCTATGAGTTTTGTCTCAGACTTTCACTTTGGACCCAATGAGTATTTCACAAATGAAGTGTTGACAGAGACATATAGGATGAAGTCAGAGCCAGATGATTCCGATCCCTTTTCCTTTGATGGACCAGAAATTATGGATTGTACAGGGTGTTAGATAGATTGGAAAAAAGGAAAGAATCTCACTTTGAAAACCATTAAGAAGAAGCAGAAACACAAGGGATGTGGGACAGTTCTATGATTAGAACCGTTTCCAATGACTTTCTTGAATTTTTTTTTGCTCCTCCTGAAGTTCCTGAGAGTGGAGATCTAGATGCTGCTGCTGAAGCTATCCTTGCTGCAGACTTTGAAATTGGTCACTTTTTACATAAGCATAAAATCCCAAGATTAGTTTTATACTTTACTGGAAAAACTATTGAAGAAGAAGATGATGATTATGATGAAGCAGCAGATGAGGAAAGGGAAGAAGAAGGAGATGAGGAAAATGATCCAGACTATGAACACAAGAAGGAACAAAGCTCAGCAGAGTGTGAGCAGCAGTGAAGCAGGAGTTGTGTGGCCTTGAGAATAACCTGCACTGGTCTACCTTCTGCTTCCCTGAAAGGGATGAATTTACATCATTTGACAAGCCTGTTTTGTTTTGTTTTTGTTTTTGCAGCCTAAAATAAAAATGTAAAAAAAAAAAAAAATTGAGTAGCTATGGATTATGTTCAACCGGCCCTAAATTTACTATTTCAAAAAAAGGAAAATGAGTTCCAAAAGGAAAGGGAGGTTATGACATTTCATTGAATTGTAATCTGCTGATTCTATAACATTTGGGCCATTTGGGTCTCAGTAAAGTTGATCAAAGGTTTCCAAAGGAGGCAGTTTTGTCCTTGATTCAAACCATTTTTCCATTACCTAAAACAGAATATTATTAATATTCTTTGGGGCATAAATTACATGAGCAACCACTTAATGTTCATGTGAGTGTGGAGTATGTTCTTAAATAGTTTTATCATTTGAACAAAGTCTCTTTTGGCCCCATTCCATGTAGGAATAAGAAGCATTTAAAGGATGTAGGAGGAAGAGAGATCATTTAGTTTTGAGGAAAGAAATTTAAGTATGCTTACTTTTTTAAAGACCCAGCACCTTAGCACTTTGGGATTCAAGTTCTTCGACTTTTGTTTCCCAGAGAGATAATATTTAAATCACGGGGAATTCTGTTTCCAAGGGCTTGAATTACTTAATTGAATTAATAGTAAACACAGCGAGTCTCTGCTTCTTTGCTGTTCCTTTTTTCCTTTATATATCTTCCAAATTTAACATAGCTTTACATGGACTCATCTGGTTCTTCAAATGATACATCATGTATAGGCCTTTTAAAGTCCAGAACATGGGATATTATAATCATGATCTGATTGTGGTATATGTGTGATGGTTGGTTAAATGTTGCTGTTTTGTTTGTGCTGTCATTTCTTTTGGGGAAAAACAGGAAACTTAAAGATACATCGTTAGAAGTATGATATTAAACTCCAAAAGAAAAAAAGTATTTTGTAGGAAATTTAAAAAATAATAATAAAACAAAGAAACTAATTTCTTTTTCAAATTTTGGCTCTTCCATAGCTCTTTGTAGTATTGTCAGAAATTTTAAAAACCTAAGTAGTTAATGTAGAGTAATGACATCACCTTGTAGGTGTTATTGAATTTATACATGTACTTAATGTTGTTCTTTCATTAAAATAATTGAAGGGCCTACTGGCTGACCCTAGAAATTGGATCAGAAAAGCACTGCTAACTTGGTAATTGTAAGAATATATTTGTACACAGGAGTGGAATGATAGAATTTAATAAAATAAAGGACTGTTCTGAAGTGGCATCAAGGATTATTGGGGCCTGACCTACATGCAAAAATGGTGGTAGCAGAGACCTCTGGAGTCTTCCTAGTTCTAGGAGAGCATCCTGCTCAGGGTATCAGAGTCTAAAAGGCTTCACTGACTTAATAAAACCACTGTCTATTCTCTTTTGAAAAGCTGAAATTTTGTTTTGTCTTTGTGTCTTGCCATTCCTCTGAAGAACAGAAGGCACATCATAAAACCTGACACTTACCTTTGCATTCTGTGAGGTAGGTAGTGTGATTTACAATAAATACATCTTTCAAACTTTGAACCTTAATTCAAATACTGGAGAAGAAGTGATTTGCAGTATTATATTTCCATATGTCTTGCTGCTAACTTAGAGATGAGGTTGTGCTGTTGTCACATCCTACCTTTATTGCTGGGCATCTGGTATATGTAGGCAATTTGATGGGTACAGTTTTGTAGGTTGGGGGAGTCTTTACATGAAGCTCTTTAATATTAACTTCATTTTTGCTTAATATTTTTCTTACTCAGGGTAGTAGTAGGCTCCCAAATTTCCAAGTCACCCAAGTTCCTTTACCTATGAGAGAACTTCCTAAGTACTGTATTAAAAATAAGGGTACCTTAGGATAACAGAGGCTAAGCGCCCTGGTAATCAGATCAGGAATGGCTGATGTGAAATCTTTTAATTTGAAGCTTTTTATTGGAATCATGTATTGGGGTTCTTTACATTAATATTTTTAAGAATAAATTTAATATGAATAAAAGGATAATTGACTGTTTATTTGAGTTTGAGGAATGTTTCATTTCCAGGTAGTACAATGTTATTCCTAATTTCTGTCTCTTAGATTACAGCAAAATGGATATTCCAAATCCCCCAACTTCCAAATGTATTACTTACTGGAAAAGAAAAGTTAAATCTGAATATATGCGACTTCGACAACTTAAACGTCTTCAGGCAAATATGGGTGCAAAGGTAAAAAATAATTTCTAAGTGAAAGGGTACATATTTTAATATACTGATCCAATGTGGATTTTTTTTTTTATGGTCTTCTTTTGATATCTTAACAGTCTTTTTCTTGACTTTGCTAGGCTTTGTATGTAGCGAATTTTGCAAAGGTTCAAGAAAAAACCCAGATTCTCAATGAAGAGTGGAAGAAGCTTCGTGTTCAACCTGTTCAGTTGATGAAGCCTGTGAGTGGGCATCCTTTCCTCAAAAAGGTACTTGGTGGTGGGGGGGGTGTCTAAGCTTATCCTTAAATAAGTATATATAATGGATAAAGCTATGAGAGTCAACTTTGAATAAATAAGAATGGTAAATCTGTAGCTTAAAAAGAGCCTTTCCACCTATTTTTCTCCACAGTTAATGCCTATAATCATGAGTTGATCATAGAAAATCAAAATATTTACTGTCTACTTTCTCGGGCTCTACATTCAATCTGCCAAGCAATCTTCTTATGCCTTGTTTGGCTTTCCAGACACTTTGATATTGGGAAAAAGTGCCTTGAATAATGGACAGAAGTATATTGGTCAAAGGGAAGAAATATCCCTTATTGTAAATGTAAAAAGAGCATTCTAGTTTCTCAAAAAGATACTATTTTTAGGGGAGCAGGTATAGCTCAGTGGTTAAGCGCCTGCTTTGCATGTATGAAGTTACAGTTTCAATCTCCGGTACCTCCTAAAAATATATATATATATATTTAAATATAAAAAACAGATAGTGTATTGAGAGTGATTTTCTTTCCCAAAGCAGAATATGACTATAATTTCTATACTACTTTGCTTCCCCCCGTACTGTCACCATCAGCCATGCAGCTGACTTGATGTCCACTGTCTTAAAGTTAAGGTCTTCAGGACAACATCTGTCATCTTCATTTTCATCTCCTAGGACTTTCAGAGGCTGTTATGTATAACCTAAGGAGACCAACATTTTTAGATTGAATGAACATCAGTTGAGTGTGGGAGGCACTGGGCTGGACTCTGTAGAGGATACAAAGGTGAATAAGAGACAGTTCCTGGGGGCGGATGTGGCTCAAATGGTTGGGCGTCCGTCTGCCATATGGAGGAACCTGGGTGCGATCCCCGGGACCTCCTGGTAAAATTAAAAAAAAAAAAATATATATATATATATATATAAGGTGCATGGGCTGCAAGGCTCTGTGTGCCGGTGAGCCACCAAGGCCCCGGGCTGCCATACAGCAAGATGATGACGTAACAGGGGAGAGACAAGACAAGATGCTCCACAAGCTCTGAAAACCAGGAACCGAGGTGGCACAGGTGGCAGAACACCTCTCTCCTACATCGGAGGTCTCCAGGATTGAATCCTGGTGAAGACTGGAGGAGGTGAATGGGAGGAGATGGCAGGAGACAGACACAGAGAATTGCCCAGCGAATGGACGCAAAACAGCAAAATGGGGAAGGGGGGGTTTAATATGGATAAAATTAATAAATCTTTAAAAAAAAAAAAGACAGTTCCTGCTTTTCACAGGTTTACAGTCTAACTAGACTACAGTCTAGTTGTTAAAAAACTCTCAGCTGATTAATTTGTAAGAGTTAGAAGGCTACTGGGATCATTTTGGAAGGATAATACAATTCTGTCTTGGGTTATGTGCTTACTTTTTCCTCTCCATGCTATTACTTGTATTTCAGTGTACCATAGAGAGCATTTTCCCAGGATTTGCAAGCCAACATATGCTAATGCGGTCTCTGAACACAGTTGCATTGGTTCCCATCATGTATTCCTGGTCTCCTCTCCAGCAGAACTTTATGGTATGCATTGAAAGCCCTATGGCAGTTGTTTAAACTGTATGATTATCTTATGTTTTGATTGTTTTTTTTTTTATTCTTATTTTTATTATTTTTTTTATTCCTTTGTTTATTTGATTATCTTATGTTGATATGCCAGAGCTCCTCTTAGGGTAAAGATTGCTGGAGTACTTAAAGTGTAGGATATTGTTATAACTTATTTACTCTAAAACATACATATTGTGGGTTGTTCTAACTTGTTAGATTTTGTGCTGCCTGATATATACTTGTGAGTTAACTCTGGTTCTTTTTTAAATGAATGAAACTGGACAAGACTCCAATTTTCTTTTACTACCTTGGCCCAGTTTTGTAGCATTATGTGTAGTTAAATGCAATCTAAATCAGACCCAAGGCTTAAGCAGGTTGGTGCTCCCGGCTGAAAGAGCAATCCTTTCTGAATCCCCTAAAGACAAGATGCTCTGAAAGCAACTTAGATAGCAGAGGTACACATGGATCCACAATCCTTTTATCTGGGCTTTTATGCTGACTCTTACCAGGATTGTGTGTGAGTCTGATAATCAGTCTTCTCTAAATACTATGATTGCTTATTATTTGCCTGGTGACAGATAGCAACACTGATAACTGGAATAGGATTACATAAAGGAATCATAGAATAAAATTTCAGAGTAATTCTACTTGATACTTGGGGATTTGAGGGTGATTATATTCTCTGCTGAACCAAAAAAAAAAAATCCTTTAATATTGTTTATTACCAGAAAATATCCATAACCCATACTGCATACTGTAGTTAACCTTAGGTTCCCATTGATTGGCATGAATCATAATTATAATTTTTTATTATTGGGCAGATTATATTAGAAAATTTTATAGTTGCCCAGTTATATTGCAAATCATATTCTTGGGAACCTTCCTTTTCATTTATCTGTCTCTCCATTTAAGCAAAGAATTAGAATTGAAGACTTTTCAGACTGTTGTTTGGGTGATATTCATACCTATTTTACAGTAATGTTTAGTGGATAAAATGAGATGGCACATGAAAACACTGTGAAAAATACACATGCTGTTAGATTCTAGATGTTGGTAGAAATATCATTGTTAGTATCAAGCTAAACATATGGTAGTTAGTATCATCAAGTAGTTAAACTGACTCTTTTTCCTCTTAAGAGTAGTGTTGCCACCTTCCAATTGAGGTTATGTTGGCAAAACAAAATGGCTGATCTTTAGAATGAAGGAAACTTTGTGACTAAAGGCATTTTCAGAAGACTCAAGAGGCAAAAGAGGCAAAGAATCTGTTAAACTGGAAAGAAGAGATGCATTCTAGCTTCATGGAATGACTCACATCTGGTTTGATTTCAGGTAGAAGACGAGACAGTTTTGTGCAATATTCCCTATATGGGAGATGAAGTAAAAGAGGAAGATGAAACTTTCATTGAGGAGCTGATCAATAATTATGATGGGAAGGTCCATGGCGAAGAAGGTAGTGGTATTGGATTCTTTGGGAGAAAACTTTGTTAGAGTAGTGCCTCATCTTTGGTACATAACCATCTTGTTTTTATCTGTTGTCCCATAGGGTAAATGCTATGAATATTTCAATGTTATCACATGGCTAGGAGTTAATTTTTTGTGTTAGAAATACCCCAGTTAAATTTTAAAAGGAGTTGGGACATAAAAGGATTATATTGTGATCAGTGGCACAAATAAGTTTGATTTCCATAAGTGCATCCAAGGCCATTTTGTTCTTCATTTCCCTTTTTCTTAAAATGGTAATGAGCATAACCTCTCATATTTTTTGTTTGCTTGCTTGCTTGTTTTTTGTTTGTTTGTTTGTTTTTTGAGGTTCTGGAGCCGGGGATTGAACCCGGGACCTTGTGGACCTCATATGTGGGAAGCTGGCACTCAACAACTGAGCCACATTGGCTCCCCTGAGTTAGTTTTTTTTATTTGTTTGCTTGTTGTTTGTTTTTTTTTTGTTTTTAGGAGGCCCTGGGTACTGAAGCCGGAACTTCCCATGTGGGAAGCGGGCACTCAACCGCTTAAGCCACATCTGCTCCCCTCTCCAATATCCTGAATTTCCTAAAAGCAAGTCACTTGTTACTTGTAGTTCTAGAAAAGACTCACGGTGTGTAAGAAGTGGGAAGATGGTGAAAGACTCTTGGGATTTGCAACCTCATAGCTCCACCTGCTCTTTTGACATTGGTGCTGTTGTGATGCTGTGGAAATGCATTATTGGTACATAGCCCCCCCTGGTGTTCATAGACTTTCTCCCAAATTGTAGTATAACACTATATAGTATGATTTTATGAGGGAAAATGTTTTCTTTTGATTCACAGAAGTCACCACTGACCCATCAGCAGCAAATCCAAGTGAATTTGCGTTTTATCATTCTTTCTCTCACTTATGATTGCACACTTTTTTGAGATTTTGGACCATAAAAGCTAGGTTGGTATGTGGCCCAGGAAGTGAGATATCCCAATAAGAATAAATCCTGTAAATGGACCTTATGAGGCCCACTTTAGCTACTTGAACTCTTGTGATTATAAAAGCCAGTCAAATGATTGTAATTCTCTGACTGTCCATATAAAAGTTTTAAGTATGTTACCTATTTGGACCTCAGCAGTGAATATGAGAAAACCTTTCTTAGACGACAAATGGAGTATGGAGGGACCACTGCTCATCCATCCAATTCTTCTGTTTCAGAGATGATCCCTGGATCCGTCCTGATTAGTGATGCCGTTTTCCTGGAGTTGGTAGATGCCCTGAATCAATACTCAGATGAGGAGGATGAAGGGCACAATGATACCTCAGATGGAAAACAGGATGACAGCAAAGAAGACCTGCCAGTAACAAGAAAGAGAAAACGACATGCTATTGAAGGTAAATAGTGATGCTTCCTTATTCCACTTTGTTTTGTTTTGTTTTGTTTTTTTCTTCCTTATTCCACTTTGAAAGTGACAGGGATAGGGAAGAAGAAACACCAGAAAGGTTTATTGCTTATTAACGTCTGTTGGTTATTCTCATTGGTCCAATTAAAAGGGAAATATGATCATTGACTAATAGCTTAAGATAGCTGTGACCTTAGCTGAAGAAGAAAATAGAAAAATTTATGGAATAATCGTTGTTCATTTCTAATTATAAGAGTGCTATATTTGGAAAACATGGAAAATTATAAGAAGAAGAGAAAATTAACTTATAATCCCATGACCTAGAAACAACCACTACTATTATTTTGATGTTTCCTTCTTTTTTTTTTTTTTTTAAAGATTTTATTTATTTATTCATATATCTCCCCCTTGCTGCTTGTGCTCACTGGGTCAGCTAACCATGCCGTGTGGGCGGGCCTGCCTTCACCAGGAGGCCCCGGGAACCGAACCCGGGGCCTCCCATATGGTAAACGGGAGCCCTACTGATTGAGCCACAGCCGCTTCCCATGATGTTTCCTTCTAAACTTAAAAAATGTACATATAAATTGTATGCTTTATTAGTATGTATCAATAAAAATGATTTGTTAAAAAAATATACATATGTAAACCAACATGGTTATATATATTATGTGAAATTGGGATCATGCCATATATATATAATTTTATATCACTTTTTATTTAAACTTGCATCGTGAGTATTTTTCCATTTTTTCCAGAAATGTTGTGAATATAATTATATGTTGAATTATATTTTCCCAGGGCGTAGTATCTCTCTCTTATTATAACATCATTATAATATCAGCCTTGTTCTTCACCATCAACATTATGATAGGATTCTTTATATTGAAGTCTGTCCGTGCAAACTCCTGTTTTCACCTCCAGATTCTAACTTGGACTGAGAATTTTGTTGTTAATATGTAGATTACTCTGACTTCCTGATTTGTTGGTAGCCTATATGAGATAAGTCCAGGTACCAGTGACCTTTATGTATTCCCAAGCAGTCAGTAGTTAGGTTAGCTTTAGCACCTATAGTCAAAATGTTGTGGCAAACGGGAACAAAGAGAAAGTAGCTTTATTATCATGCTCTGATAATAGCACTCAGCTTTTTGTCATTTTCAAATCAGGCAACAAAAAGAGTTCCAAGAAACAGTTTCCTAATGACATGATCTTCAGTGCAATTGCCTCAATGTTCCCTGAGAATGGTGTCCCAGATGACATGAAGGAGAGGTAGGGAAAGCTGTCCGACTCAGGCCATATGCACGATGCTGGGACAAAACTCATATTCAAGCCTATTTAGTTAATAAAAAAACCTTGTTTATGGTAAGTACATTATGGTTTGCTTGCACTTCTGATTATTTCTTGCTTAATTGTTTACCTCTAAATGCCCCTTCCCATATTAAAAGTCATTGTTTGCTGGCTTTTGGGAAAGTCTGGGCATAGGACTTTTATTTGGCCATTTTTCTGGGGAATTACTCCAGCACCATACTTATCAAATCACACCCTCCCCTTACTTTCAGACACATGCCCAGCATAATTACAATGGTGTACCCACATAGTCATACATCATTCCCTCATCAACAAGGCCCATATAAAGCACCCATCCTACTTTGGCAGGCCATACCTGGGTGACTATCAGGATTCAATCTATATTTTCTCAGTGGAGACATTGCCTTGGAAGGAACTCTTATCTCTCTTTTCTTAAATAGGTATCGAGAGCTAACAGAGATGTCAGATCCCAATGCACTTCCCCCTCAGTGCACACCCAACATTGATGGCCCTAATGCCAAGTCTGTGCAACGAGAGCAATCTCTGCACTCCTTCCACACACTTTTTTGCCGGCGCTGCTTTAAATACGACTGCTTCCTTCACCGTGAGTGGGGCTACTCTATTTGAAATGTTCTTTTCTTTCTTATCCTCAGCCACAATTTCCTGCTTTTTGTTCTAATTTACCATATAGAGTTTTCAGTTTCTGATCTGATGATAGTTTTACAAAGGGACAGTTCTGTTTTCACTTGTTCAGTTATAGAGCAACATGCTTTGCATAGTAGGACAGAACAACCAGCAATGGAATTGTCTCTCAGTGCCTCCTAGCTTTGAAAGGATTTTGATGTCAAAAATGAATAAATTTTGAGCACTCTGATGGTAGCAGTTTATATCAAATTCTAACTCCTACAATAGCCCCAATTAAAATTTGTTCCTCTCTCCTCTGTCAAATGGATGGACCATTGGAAACAGGACAGTTTTGTGTTTTCCAGCTTTTCATGCAACTCCTAATGTATACAAACGCAAGAACAAAGAAATCAAGATTGAACCAGAACCATGTGGAACAGACTGCTTCCTTTTGCTGGTATGTTCTTAAGCTGTTCTGCATTGTTAACTTTGTTGAAGACTGAGCAAGAAATGGTCCTTGGGCTTTCTGCCCCTGGGAACACAAGCCAAGTGAGCTGGTACATAGCACTCTAGGAATCATAAAGTAGAAATAAAACATGGATTCTACTCTTAAGGAGCTCCCCAGATACTGGGGCAGTAGGACAGTTGTCAGTCTTATGGAATGAGATTTGAAAAACATTAAAGGCTTTCCTGTTCTGAATATCATCTCCTCAAATTTCAGAGTCTGAAATTGTACTGTTAGAATTAGAGCAAATTGTGTGTGCTAAACACTCCATTTTCTTTGCAATCTTCCTTTAAATGCAAATACCCCTAGGAGGAATAATACATGAATAATACATGTCTTATCATGAAGTAATCAATCAGATGGACCCTTCCCTGACGGACAGATCTTATATGACAGCATGAATTGTCCTGGGTACCTGGGGAAAGGTAGGACCCTGTGAGAAACTGAGAATGGGTCAGTTGAACTTGCCAGAGACAGAGTTTTGCTTTCAGAACACCAGAGTGAGCATAGGTAAAGAATAAATAGGGAGGCGGCTGTGGCTCAATCAGTGGGGCTCCCGTTTGCCATGTGGGAGGCCCCGGGTTCGGTTCCCGGGGCCTCCTGGTGGGGGCAGGCCCGCCCGCACGGCGTGGTTGGCTGGCCCGGTGGGCGCAGGCAGCAAGGGGGGGATAAATGAATAAATAAATAAAATCTTAAAAAAAAAAAAAGAATAAATGGGCATGTAATATGAACAAGGAATAAACTTTTCTCTAATCCACTGGGAAAAAAAAAAAAGAATAAGTCTACCTTGATACAATTTCTACCACTGAGTAAAATTAGATTACACAGCCAAATACCTTTGGGACCATCTTTTGTGGGATAATAGAAGGAAACATGGTAAGGATATTGTTGCATATACATCTGGAAAATGGTCCATATAGTAATAGCAAGAGAGTAAATAGAATGAAGAGATTTTATCTGATTTATTTTTTCCCTGACATGTGTTATTCCCTCCTATGTGCTGGATACTGTGCAAGGCTCTTAACATACATTAACTTATTTTTATCCTTACCACAGTGGCCACTGGAGGAGAAACTATGGGTTCTAAAGGTTACATATCTTGTCCAAAGTTTGTTAACAAATTAGTGGGCAAAGATGAAATTCAAGTCCTGGTCTAACTCTACAGCTCCTGCCTTTTTTTTTTTTTTTTTTTTTGTATTTCACCATGTTAATGCTTTTTTTAATTACACCATGTTATGTTATGTTAATACCAGCATTTATATAAACCAGAAGGGTGTTGTCTTCCCAGTAGTCACCCTGGGACTCTGTACATGTATTATTACAAAGATGATGCCAATGCCCAAACCTTTTTTTTTTTAACTTGCAGAGATGTATGGGCACAGTTTTTCTTTTGTTGTCTTTTTGGATATGAGAGCATAATTAAATACAATGCTGGGAAGCGGCTGTGGCTCAATCAGTGGGGCTCCCGTTTACCATATGGGAGGCCCCGGGTTCGGTTCCCGGGGCCTCCTGGTGAGGGCAGGCCCGCCCGCATGGCGTGGTTGGCTGACCCAGCGAGCACGGGCAGCAAGGGGGGTGGATAAATGAATAAATAAATAAAATCTTTAAAAAAAAAGAGAAGATAATAAGTTGAATGATACAATTATTTGTTTTAAAAAGAGGGGACATAGCTAAAGTCATGAAACAGTATTCTTCTGAGTTTCGTGTACTGATTAGAAAGCAGTTCTAAAATTGTTTAAGTAGTTATATTGTACAAATTCTGGAAATATGCATTTTATTACTGAGCCAGAGGTAGTATGGTAGTGTAAGAGCAGTAGTCACAGAACAAGGAACTTTGATTCTGGTACCCCCGGGCTACAATCAGCTAGATACACTTGTGCAGGTCTGTTCTCCTCTTTGGGCCTCATTTCTTCATATGTAGGAAAATTCAGTTTCAGATTACAAACAGGTAACATGCAAATGAATTTTAGATACAACTCACTTGGAAATTGAAAATGCATAGATTGTATCTTTTTTAAGATTACTTTATTGGATAACTCTTTTACATAAAGGTCTAAGTTTGTTAGTGGTAGGCCATCTGTTTTGTTGAATGGCCATCTCATTATTAGTGGTCATACCTATTATATGGTACAGAGAGAGAAAAATAAAAAGATGGGCATTATCATTGTACTTAGGCACAGGTTTGTGATGATAGGATCAATGTGATGACTCTAGGCCTTTTCCTGTTTCCTGTCTGTGATGTGTCCATTGCAGGAAGGAGCAAAGGAATATGCCATGCTCCACAACCCTCGCTCTAAGTGCTCTGGTCGTCGCCGGCGACGTCACCACATGGTCAGTGCTTCCTGCTCCAACACGTCAGCCTCTGCTGTGGCTGAGACTAAAGAAGGGGACAGTGACAGGGACACAGGCAATGACTGGGCCTCCAGTTCTTCAGGTACAGTGAGCAGGAAATCAAGATCTTTTCTTTTCTTTCCATGCAAGGACTCTAGTAAGCCTGGGAACACTGCCTAACACTTAACATTGCTCTCTTTTTTAAATTGTTAATTCTTTCCACAAGTTTGTTATAAGGACTGGAGACAGAATATTTTTGTTCTTAATCATTCCGCCTTTTAAAATAGAATGAAATACTTCTGAGTTTGTGGCAAACTACTAATGACAATTACTTTCCATCTTCTGATTTTTTATTACTTCCTCTCCTAGAGGCTAACTCTCGCTGTCAGACCCCCACAAAACAGAAGGCTAGTCCGGCCCCACCTCAGCTTTGTGTAGTAGAAGCACCCTTGGAACCTGTGGAATGGACAGGGGCTGAAGAATCTCTTTTTCGAGTCTTCCATGGTACCTACTTCAACAACTTCTGTTCAATAGCCAGGCTTCTTGGGACTAAGACATGCAAGCAGGTACTGTCTGAAAGTAGCAGGAACAAGCTTGGGATGGGCCCAGCAATCATCCATTTGTCTTTCTATCCCTTTGCCATCTTCTAAGACTGCATATCTGGAGAGGGGTTGTGTTAGGTTCAGTCCCTTGTGCACCTGTGCTGTGAAGTGTTTTCCCCAAACGTGGGACCTTCTGCAAATGCCAGCCTACCAACGCTTGAGTAACTGCTCTCCTCCCTGATGAATTCTTATTTCTCTCTCTGGTCATTATCTAATTCTTCCATATGTTTCTGTGTTCTCTAAGCTTCTCTTTTTGTTTCTTGCCTTTCTTTCTAAATGTTTATCCCTTTCCTCGAAGAGGCTTCCAGGTCTTTCTGCAGATCTTATTATCTAGAGCACTCCTGCTGCTGCAGCTGCTGCTCCCTCCATCAACTTCCTCAAGTGCTTTATTCTCCAAAATTTTTTTTTTTTTTAAAGATTTTATTTATTTATTCATTTATCCCCCCATTGCTGCCTGTGCTCGCTGGGTCAGCTCACCACGCCGTGCGGGCGGGCCTGCCTTCACCAGGAGGCCCCGGGAATCGAACCCGGGGCCTCCCATATGGTAAACGGGAGCCCTACTGATTGAGCCACAGCCGCTTCCCTATTCTCCAAAATTTCTATCACTAGATTTCCTAATTACCACCCCCAATAACAGGACCTGGTCCCTACCCTTCTCACTCATGCCATCACAGGAAACACAGTCTGATAGAAGCCACTGATGCTCTGGAGGCAGGAAAAGACTGCAATGAAAAGACAGACTGAAGACAGGGACAGGGAGTTAGGAATTAGGGCCAATCTGTACAACAAGAAAGGACACCAGAGCTCTAACCACGCCACATAGCTCCCTCAGACCTGGAGGTGTATCTGGCCTCTTCTTCTCCATGGTTCCTTTACTTAAGTAGTAGAAACATGAGTTGAAGTACCATTTGCTGTCATTTTGAAACTCATACCTGTTTCCCTAAGGCATGGGTTCTTAACCTAAAAGTCTATGGAATTGTATGAAAAATTCTGTGTGTGTGTATTTTTCAGAGAAGAGGATTTATAGTTTTCACAGATTCTCAAAGGACCCTAGAACCAAAAAGAAAAAAACCCAGTGCCAAAGGGAAAAAAATACATGGGAGGGGAACCAGCTTTTTTGAGATGCTATCCTACAGAAATGGTCAAGTGGCTGTAACATCTTTATACCAAAAGGGGGCGCCAGTGTGTAGAGTCCAGTGGTACCATTCATATCATGTCTTAATCTCCGTTGCACTTAGTAGCTTTTTGTAAGAAGAAGATACTGTTGATAAGAGTCAAGGGCAGGGGAGCGGCTGTGGCTCAACCAGTGGGGCTCCCGTTTACCATATGGGGGGCCCCTGGTTCGGTTCCCGGGGCCTCCTGGTGAAGGCGGGCCCGCCCATGCAGCATGGTTGGCTGGCCCAGCGAGCGCAGGCGGCAAGGGGGGGATAAATGAATAAATAAATAAAATCTTTAAAAAAAAAAAAAAAAAAAAGAGTCAAGGGCAGCCCACTCGTGGCTTGGTAGAAAGAGCAGTAGATGAAAGCTGCTGACCAGGGAAGATGTTACTGTTTTCAGTATTTCTCCCTTCCCAAGTCTGGATAAACACTTAAGAATTAACTTCAGAGGGCAGATGTGGCTCAAATGGTTGGGCATCCGCCTGCCATATGGAGGGACCTGGGTTCGATCCCCGGGACCTCCCGGTAAAATAAAAAATATATATATAGAAGGCTCATGGGCTGCCAGGCTCTGTGTGCAGCTGAGCCGTCGGGCCCCGGGAGCCATGCAGCAGGATGATGACGTAACAGGGGAGAGACAAGACAAGATGCTCCGAAAGCTCCAGAAGCCAGGAGCTGAGGTGGTGCAGGCAGCAGAATACCTCTCTCCTACATTGGAGGTCTCCAGGATCGAATCCTGGTGAAGACTGGAGGAGGAGGATGAGAAGAGATGGCAGGAAACAGACACAGAGAATTGCCCAGCGAATGGACACAAAACAGCAAATGGGGAAGGGGGGATTTTAAATGGATAAAGTAAATAAATAAATCTTTAAAAAAAAAAAAAAGAATTAACTTCAGAGCCAGTGATCCGATGTTCCAATGGCAGTCTGTTTCTCCCTAACTGAAGAGACACCCAGGGGCAGCTCAATCAGCTGCCTGTGAGTGCTCCAGAACCCTCCTAAGCCCAACATCTGGCTGGTGTAACTTACCTGACTACCTAGCTCAAGAAGGAGTGACAGGTCCTGTTGGGTTTCTCTTTCAGGTCTTCCAGTTTGCAGTCAAAGAATCACTTATCCTGAAGCTGCCGACAGATGAGCTTATGAATCCTTCGCAGAAGAAGAAAAGAAAGCACAGGCAAGGGTTGGACAAAGAACTTCTTATGGCCAGGCTGTTCCCTGTGCTTTGACCTTCCCCTTGGACTTCCCATCTGCCTCCCACTTTACCCACTGCACAAGGCTTTGTGATGGCCATAAATTTAGCATTGCACAATTGATGGCCAGAGTTCTCTCATGCTCCCTAAGGGTCTAGGCTTTGGACTAGCCCTACTGTCACCCTCCCCCACTTGATGCTGTGGACCACAAGATAACGGTCTCATTTTCCATTGACACTCCTGGCCAATAGGAGATGTGCTGGCCTCATGGCCCCACCCTGAAGACCATTTCTTTCTCCTCCCTGGGTGGTTACTTACCACCTTACTCATTTCTCAGCTCTGGCCAGGGTTCTTTTTCTGTATTTTTTTGGCACTTGTGTTGTTTTTCTCTCTGAGTTGCATAATAACAGTCTTCTAGCTAGCCTTTACTTAGCATTGGAGTTTTTAAAAAAAAAAAATTGGGACTTTACTTGACTTGGTTCCCTAATGACTATCACCTGTCAGAGGAAGGTGCTGATACCAGTTCTAGATATAGAAGGAAATCTCTGTGGCTTCTCCCTCTCAGTTTGCTTCACTTAGAGTAGACCCCTAAAAGACCTTACCACCTCCCCATCTTGAAACTCCTTCACATTTCTACTTTTCCACAGAGAGGGAGAGGGAGAGAGAAGCAGCAACCTTAAAATCCACGTAGAGGATTGGTTTTTGTTTTGTTCCTGTGTTTTATTCTTTTATGTTTTTAGTTTGTTTGAGGGTTTTATGTTGTTGTGTAAGTTTAAAT
Source organism: Tolypeutes matacus (assembly GCA_026826555.1). Classification (NCBI taxonomy): domain Eukaryota; kingdom Metazoa; phylum Chordata; class Mammalia; order Cingulata; family Chlamyphoridae; genus Tolypeutes; species Tolypeutes matacus. The sequence continues at coordinate 887,517 of JAKSZT010054479.1, read as the reverse complement.
TCTGAAGCATAGACCAGCTGGATTTTGAATGGACTCTAGCTTCCAGGTATCAGAGTAGGGGCCTCCTGTTAAGGGATTTGGGGAAATATGCTCCAGTGATCAAAGATCAAGCCATAGGCCCTCAGAGCAGACCACGCTGTCATTTTCCTGCAACTGCAGAACTCCCTAAGGCCATGGCCCTGACCCATCCCTTCTCTCTTTTTTTTAGATTGTGGGCTGCACACTGCAGGAAAATTCAGCTGAAGAAAGGTCAGTTTCACCAAGCTATTCTGCCCTTTCAGTTCAATGTCTCACCCTTGTGGCCATCTCTCTGCCCCACCTGCAGCTGCATTTGCTGTCCCTGAGCCATTTCTGCAGATTGCAGATTTGTCTGCAATCACTTATGTAACTGAAAAGACCTATTAGGAGGTAGAGTTATGGGCCTTGTGGTCTCTGACTTTCATAGTGTGCCATTTGCCAAGTTCCAGACCTCATTTAACATTTAGAATAGCTGCCTTGTAGTTCTGGGCCATTGCCATACCCATTCCACAAAATATCCCCCCAGTGTAGCCTATAAAAAACAATCATCTATGATTTCTTCTTACTTTAGGTGCTAAAATGTGTGTCCAAGGTTGTGGCTAGAACAGACCTCCTTAGAATCAAGGCAATTGGACACTTAGGATGGAGAGCAGTTGGGTAGTATGGTCACAGCACTTGCCTGTCTGTTCTCTCCTAGATAACTCTTCCACGCAAGTTTACAACTACCAACCCTGCGACCATCCAGACCGCCCCTGTGACAGCACCTGCCCTTGCATCATGACTCAGAATTTCTGTGAAAAGTTCTGCCAGTGCAACCCAGACTGTAAGCCTTCTATATTTTCCCCTATAGTCTACCAGAACAGTTTGCCTCCAAGCATCCTAGGTTTCCCTCCCTTCTCCTGCACCCTTTGCGGCTATGGGCCTTCTCATATTCTCTTTGCTATGTTTTGGGCATTCTACAGAGAGAACAAGATACTTAAGATCTGGAAAAGTCATGTTTAAAAAAAAATTTTAAACCCTTAGGTTTATGACTCTAAAAGCAACAATTATACAGATATCAGTTACTTTCCCCAACTTTATCTTCCAGGGTTAAATTAAGAAACATGGTACTCTTTTTCCTTATAGTACAATTATAGTCTGTATTAGTCAGCTAAAAGGGATGCTAATGCAAAGTACCAGAAATCTGTTGGGTTTTATAAAGGGTATTTATTTGGGGTAGAAGCATAAAGTTACTTCCCTTACCAAAGTCTGTTGCCATGTATTGGAGCAAGATAGCGGCTAATGTCTGCAAGGGTTCAGCCTCCCTTTTCCTCCTAAGGCTCTATGGTCCCAGCTTCTTCCAATATCAGCTGTAGGCTGGGATAAGTCTTGTCTCTCTTCCAGGGCCCGTTCCTCTCCAGGCTCAGCTGCTCTGTTCTCGTCACAAGATCAGCTAGCTGTATACTATCAGGCTCTCTGTCTTCCCAGGGCCTCTGCCGTGTCTATGGAGCCGTCTTTATTCCTCTGGGTTCTTCTCTTGCACGTTTACTTCCTGGGGCTCCAGCTCAAAACTCCAACTAACTCCTTTGCCATGTAGTTTTCTCTGTGAGTCCCCGCCCACCAAGGGGGCAGGGACTCAAGGTCCTACTGACATGTCCCAATCAAAGCCCTAATCATTATTTAATCAAGTAAAAGTGAAACCTCTGAATTTAATACAATCTAATATACCCAGAGGAACAGACTAGTTTACAAACATAATCCAATATCTATTTTTAGAATTCATAAATAATATCAAACAGCTACAGTCTCCCTCTTTAGGATGTTCCTTTAAAAAATTAATTTAGAGCATTATTTTTTTTCAGGTTACAAATCTGCATATGTCTGGTTTTTAGTTCAGGATCTGGGGTTTTAAAATCATGTCAAGGGACAGAAGCTGGGAAGCGGCTGTGGCTCAATCAGTAGGGCTCCCGTTTACCATATGGGAGGCCCCGGGTTCGGTTCCCGGGGCCTCCTGGTGAGGGCAGGCCCGCCCGCACGGCGTGGTTGGCTGACCCAGCGAGCACAGGCAGCAAGGGGGGAATAAATGAATAAATAAATAAAATCTTTAAAAAAAAAAAAAAAAGGGACAGAAGCTAGGGCCCCATAGAGGTAGCAGCTACCATCTGCTGAAATACCCACCTTCCCAACTTGGCTCTATGGATCCCCCAGCTGCCTGGCAAGATGAAACCTAAACTGATGTACCAGGAGCTGAAGTGTCTGCTCTGGAGCCCGCCAACAAGAGCAAGCTGCCCATGAATGAGATCGAAGCATGGAAAACTGCAGAGAAGAAAACTCATTGGATTCTACTAGTCCCTATCCTGGTGGTTGTGGACTTCGGAGCCCTGATAACTCAGCTTTTTCTGTGGGAATACAGTAACTTGCATCTCTTCTGGCCCAGTTAGTGTCCAGCCCCCTGCTATAACCACTGCAAAGCAGTGCTGGTAGAGAGCCTTCTCAAGGGCCTGGACTTCCCCGATGCCTGTCCACCAGCCAGGCCTGGCTTGGCCTGCTCACCAGTGCCCACAGCAGCCCAGACATTGCCTCCTTCTACTGGACCTTCACCAGCAATGGCACTCACACCAGGAGTCCTCTGCCCAAAAGGGCAAGGAGGTCCTCTGGTAGCTCCGGACCCTGGCACCCTGAGATACGAAAATCTGCATTGCAGTGAGCAAGCCCAGCAGGCCCCAGTCACAGGCAGATCTGCAGACCCTGCACAGAGTGGTACCCAGGTCTGCATGGTAGACATGCAGAAGCTGACCCATGGCATCCTGCACACCAAGTTCTGGATGGTAGACCAGACCCACTCCTGCCTTGTCAGTGCCAGTGTGAACTGGTGTTCCCTGACCCATGTTAAGGATCTAGGAGTAGTCATGTACAACTGCAGCTGCCTGGCTCACAACCTGATCAAGATCTTCAAGGCCTACTGGTACCTTGGCCAGGAGGGCAGTTGTGTCACATCAACCTGGTCTCAGCCCTACAGTACACACTACATTCAAGAGGCACCCATGGAGATATGCCTCAGTGACAGCCTTATTCTGGCCTACCTGGCAAGTGTGCTCCCACACTACACAGTGGTCACATTCCAGACCTGAAGGTTCTGCTCAGTGTGGTGGACAGTGCCCAGAGTTTCATCTACATCACAGTCATGAACTACCTGCCCACCATGCCCTTTACCACTCAAGGCTGAACAAGTTAATGGCAACCCCCAGAGCTTGCAGAACTCGGTGCTCAGGCAGTTGTGGTGTAAACACTTCCTCATGTAGCAGATTTCAATCTGAGCCACAGCAAAGAGGTGCTTGTGGTAGAGAGGGCAGTGGGTGGAGGGTGAGTGTAGAAGGGATACATGCTGTTCTCAAAATGATACTTGTTTTTATGGTGAGGATTATCAGTGAAAAGCGCTGATTTCATTTTCACTGTGGCACTATCCACCTCCCTTTCAAATTCCACCAACAAGGGGGAGGGAGAGCATTGTTGGGGACTCTCTTGGAAACACATCTTCTTCATAGTGAAACCTGCTTTTTTTGACTCAAGGATCTGAATGTTGGCGATCCTTTGTTTTTTCTGGAAAAAAAAACCAAACCACTTGAGTATATGATATTGCTGAGAAGAGCAGCTTCTTTCCTATTTTGCCAAACATCCTGGAACATGTAACATATACTTCCCCACTGCTCGTTGAGTCAAACCTGAACCTCCGTGTTTGCCTGCTTCTCTTCCTAACCTTAGCTGTCTCCCCACCCAGGTCAGAATCGTTTCCCTGGCTGTCGTTGTAAGACCCAGTGCAACACCAAGCAGTGCCCTTGCTATCTAGCAGTGCGGGAGTGCGACCCCGACCTGTGTCTCACCTGTGGGGCCTCAGAACACTGGGACTGCAAGGTAGTTTCCTGTAAAAACTGCAGCATCCAGCGTGGCCTCAAGAAGGTGAGGATTTTTCTCAGGGCTCTGGGCCAGATAATGGAGTGGGAAAGAAGGAATAGTCCCAAGCACCCTATCTTTCCTCTGGTTCCCCTGGTCTGAACTTGAAAGTGCTTGGTAAACCCTAAAAGACACATGTTTGCTGAATTAATAGAGTCTCTTGTTCCAGAGAGGGAGTCACTATTGATAGATACTGCAAAGCAGTGACCCCTGAGCTGGCTAGACAGAAGAACAGGGAGGTGGAAGCTGATGTTACTTCACAGAGACTAATGAATTTCTATAGACACTGGTCCAGGAGGTCCCCAAGTCTAGAGGAAAAGATGTCATGTATCCTTTCACCACCTCCCTCTTTTTTTTTAACCTCCCACCAGAACAGAATGACTTAGACTTTTTTCTGTTTTCAGATCCTCTTAACAGTTGCTAGTTCTTTCCACCCTGTCCCAGCCCTGCACACACGTACACACACAGACCACACATCCTCCCACTCACACATGCCCTGCTTGTGCCTCTTCCCCAGCACCTGCTACTGGCCCCCTCAGATGTGGCTGGATGGGGCACCTTCATTAAAGAGTCTGTGCAGAAGAACGAATTCATTTCTGAATACTGTGGTGAGGTGAGTGCTATAGGTTTGGCCCTCATTCTCACTATGGGAAATACTGATGAGAAACCCTGATTTTCTGTGGGCCAGGCTGCTATAAATTAATTTCTAAATAACAGCTGAGTTCTCATGTGGCCCACAGAACTGTTTGCAATCCTGAAACAAACTATTATGCATCAACTCTTCAGCAACTCAGGCTACACAAGGGTGGTGGTGGTGAGGGAACCCTCTTCAGCCTTAATACTGGTCTGCCTGGGTGGAGATTAGAACAAATACCCTGCACACTATCTCTTCTGATTCTCAGTATGATACTCATTAAGCCACTGCCCCCCTCCCAGCCCTTTCTGGGGCCAGGGTACTGTGCCCTGAACAGCAAACCTGTTACACCCTATTTGTTCCTTGTCGCTCTCTTCCAGCTCATCTCTCAGGATGAGGCTGATCGACGAGGGAAGGTCTATGACAAATACATGTCCAGCTTCCTCTTCAACCTCAACAATGGTATGGAGTCTCTTTCTCTTGTCAAAAGGTGGTCTTGGACAGGTCTTCCTACCAAATGCTCTTGCCACAGTCAGGTTTTGATTAGTTCTGAATCTTCCAACAGACGCATAGAGCGAGATGGTGAGGTAGAGCTCAGAGACCCACATGCCACTGTTCACTTGCTTTGTAAGAACCTCCGTTTCTAAATTGTGTTTGTTAATAGGAGCACCGAGCACTTCCACCTCAGAAATCTCCTTACTCAGAGCTGTGAGGAAGAGTTCCATAGTTGAAGCAAAGAGGGGGGACCTGAAGGGGGACAGTCCCACACTGGGCTGAATTCTCACGGTGCCTGTTTTCCCCAGCTCCTGTTAGTACAAAATCTTCATCAGACTGAATTATTTCTGTCACTAGGGATTGATTTTAAATTCAGGCTAAAGAAGCTGTGAGAGTTGCCTGATGTGCTCATGGTCTTCCTTGATTTACTTTACATAGACTTTGTAGTGGATGCTACCCGGAAAGGAAACAAAATTCGATTTGCAAACCATTCAGTGAACCCCAACTGTTATGCCAAAGGTGAGTTCCTAATCACCTGGGGAGTGGTGAGGATGGAAGCCTCATTTACTATGATTTCTATCCATTGCTTACATTTTTTCCTAGCTGAGTTATTTTTTGTTTAAAGATAATCATGATTAATGTCTGATATCTTTTTTTTTTTTTTTTTTACCGGGAGGTACCGGGGATCGAACCCTGGTCTCTCCATATGGTAGACGGACGCCAAACCTCTTGAGCCACATCCATTTCCCATGTCTGATATCTTTTTATCCTCTCTTTCTATCTCAGTTTTATAATCTGCCTTTTTTTTTTTTTTTTAAAGATTTATTTATTTACTTTATCCATTTTAAACCCCCCTTTCCCCATTTGCTGTTTTGTGTCCATTCGCTGGGCAATTCTCTGTGTCTGTTTCCTGCCATCTCTTCTCATCCTCCTCCTCCAGTCTTCACCAGGATTCAATCCTGGAGACTTCCGATGTAGGGGAGAGGTATTCTGCCGCCTGCGCCACCTCAGCTCCTGGCTGCCGGAGCTTTCGGAGCATCTCATCTTGTCTCTCCCCTGCGTCTCTCTCTTGTTGCGTCATCATCTTGCTGCATGGCTCCTGGGGCCTGGCGGCTCACCGGCACACAGAGCCTGGCAGCCCATGCGCCTTCTGTATATTTTTTATTTTACCGGGAGGTCCCGGGAATCGAACCCGGGTCCCTCCATATGGCAGACGGACGCCCAACCATTTGAGCCACATCCGCCCCCTATAATCTGCTTTTTTTAACTGAGTGCATTATGAACACTTTACCACACACACGAATCTTTTAAAGATAATCCTTTGTCCGTATCACTAGGTAGGGGCAACTACCTTCATTGACTACTTTCTAATTCTACTTCATTTATATTTTCACTGGGAATTTGGAGAAAAATCAGCCCCAAATCCTCCTGAGGATCTAGAGGGATTGATTTGGAGTTGATTAGGAAGCTAGCCTTGGGTTTATCCTATTTGCAGTGGTCATGGTGAATGGAGATCATCGGATTGGGATCTTTGCCAAGAGGGCAATTCAAGCTGGCGAAGAGCTCTTCTTTGATTACAGGTGAGGTGGCCAGTAATGGTCCTAGGGAGATGGCCCCAGAAGCAGAAGGGGTGGCTGTTGGAATGGATTTGGGAGGTATGGATGGGTGATATCGATGAAAGATCACGGCTGGCACAGTGGTCAAGGCTGGTACCTTGTTCTGATCTCAGGTGCCTTGCCTCAGAAGTGGCAGCATTGTGAATGGCTGTTAGGGAGTGGGAGGGAAAGTGAAACAAGAGGGGATGCCACCTTTTAGTCACAGAAGCCTTGGTAGTAACCCGGTTCTTCCTCCCTGCTCTGGGACAGGTACAGCCAAGCTGATGCCCTCAAGTATGTGGGGATCGAGAGAGAGACCGATGTCCTTTAGCCCTCCTGGGCCCCACACCAGCGCTTTGGTAGCAGCACTGTCTTTGCTTTCATGCACACACCACTGCTGCTCAAGATTCCTGCACTGTCTTCCACACCGAGAAATCCCCCACCCACTCCCTCCGTAGTGAGGCCTCAGCTGTGTCCAGTGAGGAAAGAACTCTCCCAGTGAGGAGACAAGCAGCAGCTAGGACTTGGGCTCCCAGGAAAGAGTTGCAGAAGCAGGAGACTGCATCTCAGGCCTTAGAGGAAGAGAGCCCACCCTGAGAGTCCAGGGTGGATGCGTTATGCTTAGTTTCTTGTCAGCTACCAAGGCTGTGGGCCTCAGGAATAAATGTAGGCAGTTCCTAACAAGCATTAGCCTGTAATTTTAACTTTCCAAATCAAGGGTCCTCATGTAATTGGGTTGCCAGGCTATCTCTCTGTGGTCTTAGACCTGGAGAGGACAGGCCAAGTGAAGTTTGGGTGCCTAAGCCTATGAGTGGTCTGGCTTAGAGATAAGCCTGGCAGTCAGCACAGAGTGAATTCAGAGGGGAAATGGGTCACCTTACTACCTCTTCCTTCATGGCAGGGTTTAAATTGAAGGAGTGTGGGTTCTGAGTACACTGATATTCAAGGCTGGGAAAAGGAAAGCCAAGTGCCATCCATCCATGGACAGAGGGAGAAAACAGCCTGACATCAGTAGCTAAAGCTACTGAATTGGGACCCAGGGGGCTTTGAGAAAGCCTTCTCTGTTTATTCTGGAGAATGTTTTCAAATTCTTGGGAGCAGGTGCCAGTGCCCTGCCATCTCCTTCCTAGGTTCTGGTTTAGCAACTCCAGACAGGCATTGTGCTGCTAGTGAAGAAGCATTAGGGTGTGGGTGACTGACTGGGTGAGCGTGCTCTGGTTCCCTGGATTTGTAGGCTTTTTCAGGCCTTCCATTCCCCATAGGCAAAGGTCTGAGGGGTCACAGTGGCTTATCTGTCAGGGTAGATGGGCCGAGGCCTGGACTAGAGAGGGGAAAGATTGTTGGTGTGGTTTACTTTCTTCTCTGTAGCATCTGCTTCTGTTTAGCAAGGGTGAGTTGGCAGTGTGTGTTTGGAGGTGGGTGAGGGGCTACCAAATTGCACGTGTACAGGATGGCATCACATGTGGAGTGCAGACTGGCAGAGGGTATTAGTTGAAGTGTTGAGAAGGAGACAGACCACTTGTGCTGGCCGGCGGTGCTGTTCTCTCCGAGATTCATGCAGAACAAAGCACTTTATTTCTTTTAGAAGTTCTGGAAATTGGGATAGAGTTCGAGCTAAGGTCTCTGGAGCCCCAGCTCAAAACCCACCCCTGAAGGAGAAGTAATGGGAAAAGGATTTTCTTCCAGTTCTTGCCTTATCTCCTGGGGAAGACAGGAAGAGCTGGCCTGACACAAAAGAATCTAATGAGAATGGGGCCAGCAAGAGCTGCCCTGTGTCTTTGGCTGGGTTGTTGAGCTGGCAGGGAATAGGGAGTGTCGGGCTTGGATGGGAAGGACTTATGCCGGCCCAGGGATAATGGAATAGGGAGCAGGCTTCTCCCTTCTCTCTGGGGAACCAGAGCCTCTTCCCCGTCTATGCTGACCACTCCCTCCCTCCCACCCCACTGGTTGTCCATGAAGCAGAGTGGAGTTCCCTCTGGCCAGGCTGCCTCCTAGGGTTTTAGTGGGACATAACACACACACTCACGCTCACTCACCACATTTGTGGACACAAGCACCCTGCACTGAACACACTCCCAGCCAGCTCCTGACAGAAGCTGTCTTCCCACCTGAATGGGCCAGCCCCAGCCATGATTATGAAACCTGCTTCAGCTGTGGTTTACATTAATTGTGTGTATGGGGGACACCTCAAGTTGGACTGTGGGCTCTGAATTACTTAGAAATTATAGGAGAAAACCAGAGAGAGATAAAGGCGGAGTTAGCTCTATCTGAAACAGCAGGGGCTGGCTATGATGAACAGGTGAAAAAAAGGAAGACATTATACCCAGCCTTTGAGAAGCTAAACTGACCCCACCCTCCCCTTAGTGTGCAGAATCACTATGGTCGAACCCTTCTTCCCCTGTTTCAGACCACTACCACTCCTGTTCCTCCAGCATTTCCACGGTTTCCCCTGCTGTCCCCGACTTTAATGATGAGTCTCATACCTCCCCCAAGACATATGATGATGGATGGAACACGGTGGCAGGGACTGGGGGAGGCTGGTATATGTGTGGCTTTATTGCCAGCAAATTTCACGCACTTTAAAGTCCTGTGGCTTGTGAACTCTTATCTGAATAAAGTGGTAGAATCCATTTTGGCGAGTTGTGTACTGTCTGCTTTGGGGTTGAAATGATCCAGGAATGGTGGTAGAGGAGCAACTCTGGTTGTAGCTTCTGCATTCTGGTCCCCACTTGTCCACTGAAGTCTGGGGTTGAGGGAGGTAAGGCCAAGATACTGTGTGTGTGTGTGAGGTGGGCAGCAGGACAAAAGGTTGGCAAGGTCCAGCCAGGCCCCCAGCAGGTGATTCAAGGATTCTGAGGTTTCTCCCTAGACATCCCGGAGCTCTCAAATTAGCTCCCTTAAAATCATTCCACTCAGCCCCTAACCAAGACATCAGCACCACACACAGACTGGGGCTCTGCCACTCAGACTTTATTGGAACAGCTCCAAGTCTGAGAGACAGCAGGCTCAGTCCTGATTCAGAGTGGAGGTCTGGATTGGGCTGGGTGAGTGACCAGCAGAACTCATGAGACTTCCGACACAGAAGAAGCAAACTACAGACTGTGGGCACAGTACAGGATAGGACAGTCAATTGATTTTCTCTTTTATATATAAACTGATAATTAAAAAATTAGAGTAGTGTATAGAGTTCCTCAGAGACTTTGCAACAAAAAATATATATAAAGAATATGACCTCCTGGGCAAATGAAGCAGCATTTCTTTTTTTTTTTTTTTTTTTTTTTTTTAAAGATTTTATAAGCAGCATTTCTGAGCAGAGGAAAGAGGGCTCCTCATGCATTGGAGAGGGGACCAAGCCTTTGGACAGGCACCAAGGCTATTGCATATCATGGAAGAGGGTAGAAGAGTAAAGGGCTGGCTAGTCAGGGTACCTGCATTATTTTCTCTACATTGCAAGTTTTTATTTATGGCTTTGGCTAAAGCATGTGAAGCAGTGGAGGTACTAAGGTGCTAAACTGAGGCCTCTTGGTCTCTGTGTGAAAAACAAAAATGGGGGTGGGGGACAGCAATGAAGTCCTCCCTAACCCCCAGCTGAGTGGAAGCAGATGGAAGACATTCTGCAGGGCAGGGGGGAGGCTGGGGATATGATTTAGCAGCCTCCTCCCCCCATACCCTGGGCATCCCTGTAATTCCACACATCTGTCCCTGCTGAGATTGTACATCTGAAGGGAAGCAGTTAATCTCCCCTGCACTCTGTTGCTAATCCCTGGCAGCAGCTGGGACAGGGATGGCAGGAAGGGCCCGTCCCACCCCCATGAGGCTGCCCCTGGGGAAACAGGGATGGGCAGGGCATTGGTCTAGGCAGTGAGGCTCAGCCACACCCTTTGGTCCCATCTGTAGCTCTGCTGACCAAACTTGGCAGGAGGGGTATCCTATGGATGGGCAGAGCCAGCTAAGAGGAGCCACATGTCCCTGCAGGGTGGGGTGGAAGTTGGAATTGGGGGATTTCAGGGGAGATGGACTTGGTCCCTTAAACCCTTCTCCTGATTCATTCAGACCTGGACTCCTCCAGGATCTGGGGTAGATTCTGGTCCCGGGGGCCAGAGGCTGGGGCCGGGGCTGGGGCCGGGGCTGGGGCTGGGGCTGGAACTTGAGTGGGAGCTGGCATAGGCGCTGGGGCCAGGGCAGAGCCTGAAGTCGGTAGAGGAGGTTTGCTGCCAGGATGGTAATCATGGGTGGCCTTAGGCTCATTAGTGTGGTAGGAGCCCTTGTAGCGATGATTTTGCAGATAGAAGAGCACCAACATTCCCACAAGCCCCAGCAGCAGGAAGGCCACCAAAACTGGGAGGAAAAAAGGAACAATTCAGGGCAGATCTTTGGACTTTTACATACATACAGACACACACATGTACTTCTGACCAACTCAGCTGTACATCAGGCAATAGTCCCAAGTCTCTGGTATTATCTGAATTCCTGGCTTATCTATCTTTTTCCATTTCTAATATTCTCTTTCCACATCCTGATAGTTTCCCTAGTTCTGCATTTCCCTAGATGTTACTGCATCCCTATTTCCTTATCTCTTAGCTATAGCCCCATTTTAATATTTCATTTCAATTAAAAGTTTATAGCATCCTCAAGCATTTAACATTACTCAGTCCCTTAGATAAATATCACAATTATATACTACTTTAGTAGAGCCTGTCTCATCCTTCTTTGCACCATCATGTACCTAGGGCCTTCGTCACCCCTTAGCCCAAGGAGGGAAGGCTGACAGCCAGAGGGTAGAATTGGGAAGTTAGGATGGTGATCAGTGCTACTCACAGCCTAAAAGTATGGCAACCCATCCATCATCATGGTAGTATGGGAAGTCTGAAGAAGAGAAAACACCAGTTAGGAAAAACCTCTCCCACGTTAAGAATCACTTCCCTTCTCTGCTGTCCCTCCCTTCCCTCTTCTGTGTCCCGGGAATGTACCTGGGGGCAAGTACCAGGGGTCAAGCTCAGGTGGCACCTCTGAGAAGAGACGTGGCATGGCTCCACAGTTAGATTCTGACAGTTCTCCCTGAACTCGAAGGGCCTCAGCAAGCTCAGCAGTCATGGGGCGAGGGGTTCGGAAGTGGGCCTTGAGGGGAGCCACATTGTTGAATCGAACACCAGACAGGCAGCCTGAGAAACCTGGTGTGTTGTAGCGCTGGATCTCTGGGTCGATAACTCCCGTCTCTGAGGGAAAAGCAAGCCCAGAAAGAAAGGGGCTTGGACCACCCAGTAGCCCTGATGCCTGTAGGTTTCCCACTCATTTTTATCATCACCTTCACTTCACATTCCCAGCCCACTGTTCCTTTAATTTCCTCCAGGCTCCAAGGACTTCACTCACAACTCCTCACTCAGCACTAACCCTCTTCCACAGCTTACCCATAACACGCCCTAGATACAAGGCCTTGGGTGAATCCAACTGACTGTCCACCAACAGTGAGAACTTCTGCTCCGACAGTGGGAAATAGTCCACCTGAGGTAGTGGGGAGGGAGGGATGATCAGAGGCAGATGCAATCAAAACCATGCAGGTACCCTCATTCTGTCCAGACTAGGTACCAGTTGGGGTGAGTCCTAATTCAGTCCTACATTGGCAACCCCTGGAACTAAATGTAGGATTTAGAGGCAAAACAAACACAAAAACTGCTTACGAGCCCTGTCTTTTCAGCTTACTAGCAGTTTGACTTTGGTAAAATTACTTGCTTATCCTCTTTATTGATTTGTGAAACAGAGACAATAAGAGCACTTGCCTACCTGAACTCCCTCACAGAGCTGTTGTGAGGGTCACATGAGGTCATACTTGCGAAAATCCTCTGTAAATTGAAGCGTGCTATACAAATGTTAACATTTGGTAGTTCCCTGGGTGCCACAACCTAGATCACAAGGTTGAGATTTGCTTTGGTTTCCCTCCCTCTACACGTACCTGGATGAAGAGGTTGCGGTAGACCCGGGTGATATTGACGCTGTGGGGCTGGCCATCAGTAACTGGTCGGGTGGTTAGCTGGTACACATAGGGACTGGTGCCCAGCTGATAGCGCAGCTGCAGGGTCCCTATGGTGTGAGAGGAGAAAGAGGGACTGTCACCACAGGACTCTCCTCCCAGCTCCCACAATCTCCATCTCCTAGGAGTGCCTAGGTCCTTGCATTAGTGAGTCGAGAGCTATGAGAATTAAAGGTGCCGGGGGAAGCCGGAGTTGAAAGAGAAAGCCTGTGGGAGCTCACCATCTTCCTTAATGAGCACAGCCATGTAGTCGCGCACAAAGGAGCTGACGTAGAGCAGGACAGCCGGGGCGGAGCTGGTGCTGAAGCTGAAGGAGACCTCCTCTCCAGTAATATTGTAGACAGGCCCACGGTAGCCGGGCACAGGCCGGCCTGGACGGGGGTAGTCAGGCAAGCGGTACCCAGGGCCATGGTATCCAGGCACGTAGCCAGGAGTGTCATAGCCAGGGATATAGCCGGGCTCATAGCCGGGCACTGGCCGGCTCAGCATGTGGGAGAACTCCCGGGCAGCGGAACGCAGTGCTGACTGCAAGTTATAGCGCATCCAGGTGCCAGGCTCAAAGAAGCCGCCAATATCTGAAGGCAGAAGCAGTGAAGACTCCTCATTCCCACATTCAGAGATTTATATGCCATCCACACACCCCTGAGACTTGATTTCAGTCTCTGCCACCACCACAACCCTCCGTTTGCTTTTGGATCCCCTTGAGCCCCTCTGTCACAGAGAGGAATCTTAAAACTATGAGACACTTAGATTATCTTATCCAACCCCTGCATTTTACTAATGGGGAAACTGAGGCCAAGAGATCGGTAGTGACTTGCCCACAGTTACAATAAGTGGACAACTCAGATTAGAATCCAGAAGATATCCTGACCCTCTCTCCTCTCCTTTTGCCACTACTCACACTTCCAAACCAAGACCAAAGGCCTTCCATCTGTCCCTAAGTCCCTGTATCTCCCTCATCCACCAGACTCCTCCCACCAATAACCCACCTGCCCACACATCCCTCAGGTCAGCCCTAGGGAGGATGCAGTCTGGGATATGTGCAGAATCTTGCTGTGGGGAATGTCAAGGCTTGCCTTAGCCAAAATCAGGTTGTAGACATGTTTCAGGAGTCTAGCAATTATAAGGTAGGAAAAGGCATAGAAAGGTATCATGCGGCCCTTAGGTGCCTAAGGGCATAACCTGTATTACCATGGTAGTGGTGGGAAGATGCGGAAGTTATTTGCTTGCTGCTCTTGGCTTCTTTTGGTACCAACTAGCTGTATCATTCCTTCCTCATCCCACTTTATGCCTTTGGAGTCATGTAGCATCTTCAACTGCCTGACTCTTCCAGCTCAGAGCTCAAGAACCCAGTGACAGCTTTAGTGTCCCCTGATGCTGACTTAACATCCCTCCTTCCTTCCCTGCCCTCCCTACATCCATTACCCCTTAACCAGCAGCACTGACCCTGCCTGTAACCCCCTGAATCAGCAGCACTGACCCTGGTTGCAATATGGCCCATCAAAAGCCGTGAGGTCACAGTCACATGTGTAGTAGCTATAGCGCTCCACGCAGCGGCCTCCATGGAAACAGGGGAAGCGGGGATGGATGCAGTGGCCCGTGCAGTTGGGTGAGGTGCCCTCAGAGGCATTGGCGCGGCCCTCCAGGTTCAGAGTCACTCCGTTCAGACGCATGGCCCTCAAGCAACCCACAAAGGGGCGCCTCTTTAGCTCTGCAGATCCTGGGAAGGGAGGGAAGGTCAAAAAATGGGTGTGGAGCCAGGGACCCAATAAGTCTTGGGGTTGGGAAGGGAGCCAAGGGGGCTAGAAGGATGGAATAGGATACTAGGGACTGGAGAGGAGAGGGGAGATCTTGGCTCACTCAGAGGCAGGGGGGACTGGGACCTAAGACGGGGCTCCTGGGAACAAGCAGAGCAGCTTTGAGATGGGGGGAAGGAAAAGGAGGCTGCTGCTCACCAACATAGAGAGGCTGATCATATTCCAGCCAGATGTAGGTCTGCAAGGGCATAGGCCGCAGTACCCAGGGCCGGTGATCCACGCGCAGCCGGGCCTGCTTCACGTTGATTTCAGCCCGGACCAGGTGCCACTCATCATCGTTGAACTCAAAGTCATCTGAGTGCACTGTCAGGTTCTCATCCCCATTCCCCACATCAAAGGCGAAGACCACGTCCCGGGATGCTGGACAATGCGGGGCAGGGGGGTGGGGGTGGGGGAGAAGACTCGGATCTCCAAGATCCCTTGTGGATTCCTCGCCCCATACAACCTCTCTTCCTCACCTTTTTGGAGCTCTTTGAATGTCCCTCCAACCTGTCCACAGCCTGAGACAAAACCCTCATATCCTTGCTCTCACCCAAATTAGCAGATCCCTGGAACCAGCTTCCCAGCCCCACCTCTCAGGTTAGAAGCATATCCAATCAACCAGAGAGACCTCAGGAGAGTCCAATTTCCTTATTCAAAAATAAGGTGTCTAAGGCCCAGCAAAGCCAAGTGAGTGCCCAAGGTCACATAGCCAGCTATCAAGACAAAGCTAGGTCTAGAATCCACAGTTATCTAAAGCCTTTCCATGCTTCCTCTCCAAAGGGCATCTGCCCTTGCCTCTTACCCCAGCCTCCATTAACCCCATGTCTTCCCAGAGAGTTCCTTCATCTACCCTGTGTCCCTCCCAGTGTCTGCCTGCTCACTGTTGAGTTCCAGCCGCAGATAGGGTCGGCGCCACTGGCAGAAAGGACCCCCCATGTTCTCTAGGAAGACTCCTGAAGGAGCTGAGGTCCTGAAGTAGAAGGAGACATCAAGGCTGTGGTTGGCCCGGATTGGGGGGAAGCGTAGGGCAGCCCCAGTGTGGAAGGAGATGGTGTTCCAGGAGTTTCCTACAAAACCAGATGGTGGGAGGCCTTGTCAGGTAGGGGGAGCTGGAGGGTGGAGACTTAAGGGAGGACAAAGGGGGTTAACTGAGATAAGGAAGACACAAGGTCAATGGGAAACTGAAGAGTGTAATGAAACAGTAGTAAGGTGCAGAGGAACAAATATGAGGGTCCTCACACAGCAGGAGCCAGGGCATCTACCAGTGTGTCCTAGAGACCCCCAAAGGTCAGGTGGCCTAGATTTGGGAAACTAGAGAGCTAACCCCAGGAGGACACACAAAGGGGGTCTACCACTCACTATCGCCATAGCAGCGCAGAGGCCTCAGGAAGAACTGGGCCTCGGAATTGGAGCGGTTCGTATCCCCCACAACCACTTGGGTGACCGGCAGATGGTCCACAAAGGTCAGCAATCCCTTGTCGGTTCTCCTGTGGGAACAGGATGCAGTGGCTCAGCCCTCTGGCTCTCAGCTCCCCCTAGAGTCCTGTTGGAACCCAGTTCCCTTGCCCCCCTCACCACTGGGGCTGGTCAGCATCACAGTTGCAGTGCAGGGCAGGGTCCACACAGCTCCGATCCAGACCACAGGCACAGCGCTGGATCCCAGGCTGTGAGCCTCCCCAGTAGAAGTGTTGCTCCTCGTTTCGGCCAATCCAAAAGCTGTAGGGGTAGCCTCCTGAGGAAGAAGTCCAGAAGAGTTTCCAGTATTCCAGTCCCTCTCCCTCCATGAGCCTCTAGGCTCCTCTCTAGCCCTTCCAACCAGCCTACACCCTTGCTTGAATTCTCTAGGCCAGGGCTCCAGCTCAACCCTCCAGTTTCCTTCTCCCAGTTTCCCTTCTGCCCTCCCCCATCTCTCCTCCTACTCCTCCACCTCTATCCTCCCTGACCCCAGCTGTAACCTGCAGTGTTGAGCAGCCGGGAGTTGTAGCAGGAGAATTCAATCCACTGTTCACAGTGCTGGGAAGAGTTGGCCAAGGCACTGACTTCCTCCCAGGAGGCATTCCAGTACTGGATAGCCCCCAAGAATGGCCGTTCCATGCTGGAACCTGTCACCCGGGTTGTCCACAGCCTGTCATGCCGCACAACCGTCCACGCCCGGTTCTCTGGAGGAGGGGGTGGGGTGGGGCTTTGGCTGGAGATGGGCATTCTCTACCCATCTCCCTGCCTACCTCCACCACCACTGCTGAAAGCCAGGACTAACAAATGTGGCCAGCAGCTCCATTCCAGTCCTGCCCTGGGCCCTCTACATTGTAGACTGGAGATGAGACAGCTGGATTGGATCAAGAAGCTGGAATTTATCTGCAAGACTAGTTTACGAATTCCTGAGTGTCCCCTTTCCCCTCTACACTCCTCTGTCCCCACCACAGCTTAACCTTACTGGCCCCCACCCGGCCTTGTATCTTTCCCCATTCCTCCCACACCCCGTATTGCCTTGTCAGCTGCCCCTCCATCACCCATTAGAGCCACTTACCTCTGATATCACAGTACACTACAAATGGCTTCAGGGGGCCACTGCCATCAGGATCAATGGTAAAGTTTCCAGAAGTTTTCCCACTGAGTCGGTAAGCCTCACAAGATTCCTTATACAAAGCTGGTAGGTGATGGGGTAGGGGAAAAGGCAATTATAGGATTAGAGAGCTAGGAGGCCCAGCCCCACCATCTGTAGCAGCTTCATGATACCCAGCTCCTTCTCCTAACCTTTCCTGTCCCTGACTCCCCCATACCCCATCTGGCTTACGTTGGTGGCAGGTCTCCCCCTTGTAGCCTGTCAGTTCACAATAGCAGATGAAGTCATCCCAAGACTGGTAGCAGCGTCCATCATGCTCACACATGTTAGGGTTGCACCTAGGAAAGGGGGTTAGCACGAGGGGAAGGGGCCTCACTGGCAGCTGGAGAGTGGGGTCTGATCCCCACAAGCTTCATTCCCAGCTCCTGGGAACACCAGAAGTTCATGAGTTACCCTCACCCCCAACCTAGCAGGTATATGCCCAGATGCTGGGGCATTAGGCAGTCCTCAGGGCTCAAATACTACTGTCCCCCCTTTCCCAAAGTGCCTGATCCCCACGCCCCTCCCCCCCCAAAAGAAAAAATCTTCCAGGACCCAAAGCAGATGCTTCATACCCATCCCAAGCATGTCACTTTAAGGGAGGAAACAGGAGGCAAGAGATCAAGGAGGTATCCCCAGGTGGGGAACTGAGGAGCCCAGACAAGGAGAACAGAGTAGAGGATTACTGAGAAAGGCCACTCCCACTGGGAGACCATGGGAAAAGGCTTTAAAGGAGGGGAGCATCTCTTGCAGGGGGAAGGGCTTCTGGATACCTATCAGTGATGCCACATGTGTCAAAGAGGACCTCAGCATAGTATCCAAGCCGCCGGCCCTCCACCAGAGTCAGGTTGACCAGTTGACCATCCACCTTGAGCAGCTCCATGCAGCCATGGAATGCCGTCTGGTTGGAGTGGCAGCCCGATTGACTGGCTGGCTTGGGACAACCTGGAGCAACCACCCCTGTGAGGCCCTCCCCAAGGAAGATTCCAGAGAACCTCCCCCAGGGAGATGCCAAGGGACAGCCAGATCTGAAGGAAGGGGGCTAGAACCAAAGGGTAGGCAATGGCAATAAACTACCCACTCCTCAAGGCCCCAAAAGGGATCCTTATAAAATTCTCCATGCAGCCCTATCTGGGTGAATGTAGGTGAGGCCTTCCCACTCAGAGGTAGGAGGCTGGCCAGGTTGCCCCCACTTACCCCCAAAGAAGTATGAGGTCCCTGTACGGATCAGCAATGGGTATGAGACCCTGACCTCTGCCCCCTCCACATCATCAATGCTGATGACTGCATGGTTTTCTTGTGCCACAAAATTGACCTCGTGCCAAAAGCCATCATTTAGACGGTACCCTGAATAAGAAAGGAGGATCATTTGGGGGTGGGTGGGGAAGCAGTGACTAGAGTAGGAAGAATGTCTTGTGTGAGGCAGCAGCAACCCCGCTTCATACCAACAGCAGCCTGTGTGCCCCCATCATTACAATTAACATCCTGAGTGTCTCTCTTTGCTATCCATAACCCCAGCAAACTGACAGTTTGCAAAGTCAGAAAACATCCAACAACCCCAGAGACCCTCTGAAACGAGAATGCCAGGACTCAGCCTTTCAGCTTCTCCCAGCCTCTGGGATCTGCCTCCCCAGCACCTCCAGTTACTCTCACCTTTCCCCCAGTGACCTGGGACCTCTTGCCCTGCCTCTCTTGCTCCCTCTCCCCTGGGTCTGTGTCCAAGCCTACAACTTTCTGGTGCCCCTCTGCCCTTCTCTGGCCTCTTGGTGCCCGCTTCCCTCACCGGCAGCGAACTGAAGCTTCTTGCGACCAGTCTGCGCGATAGACACGTTGACCTGCCCTTCACTGAGCATCAGCTCCACGTGGCCCAGCCCGTCTCCCAAGCGGGAGAAGAGCAGTAGCCCGGTGAGATCCCAGGTGCGGAAGCGGAAGGAGACAGCGAGGCGGCCACGACGCGGAAAGCCAGGCACTTGCACGACGTTGTGCGGGCCTCCGAAGTTGATGGGGTGCGGAACGGGATCCAGGCAACGGAACGCCACCTTACCCTGCGGGGAGGGAGGAGCGAGGACCCATCAGCACCTCCGAGGCTGTGCACCCTCTCCAGGCCCTCGCTTCTGCCCATGCCTCTGCTCAGAATTCAGTTCTCCCACTAATCCAAGACTCTCTTCACGGCACTGCCTCGGTGAGGGCGGGGCATGACCTTCCCTCCTCGGAAACGTCTCTCCAGCTGTGAATCAGCCTTTGGAACTCCGCTCCCTCCGCTCCCTCGCTATAAGCTGATCTACACCGTCTCCAGGGCGACCACCGCCTTCGCTTCCTCCTGGCATAGAGAGGCAATTTAGGGCCACAGGCCCGGCTTCCGCCTCCTTCCCAGCGGTGGCGCATGTGTATTCGTTCCTAAATCCGACAGTGGGCGGGGGACAGACGAAGAGAGACCTGGGTTCGAGTCCCTAGTCAGCCACTGCGCAACTGAGTAAGCCTGGCCAAGCCACTCCTCCTCTATCGGCTCCTTTTCCCCCATCCATTCACTGAGAAGGTGATTGGACCAGACCATTTTCGGGGGGGGGACTTGCAACTCCTGGAAGTCGGTGGTACCTTCCACTTGAGCATCTGGCTGGGGAGACAAGGGTCCTGGGGTCCCGTCCTCCCAGATCCCCCAGCCCACTGGCCTCGAAGGTGATCCGCGAGTGGCGTCGCACGGCCAGGTCGGCAATGTTGACTCGGTTGAAGATGATGTTCTCTATGCAGCCACGGAAATTATGCCGATAGGCGAGGTTCTTCTGCGCAGCGCCCACCAGACCCCCGATGAACATCTGCCAGCCAAGGGGGGTGGTGAGTTCCCTGGGCGCGCCCCGCTCCACTCACCTTTCTCGCGTTCCACGGTTAATCGACGTTCCCATTTCCCCAGTGTCTGCGTGGCCTGGGTTCGAGCCCACAAACTGGGTGCGCCCCTTGGGCAAGTTACTTAATCTATCTGGGACTCTTCATTTACAGCTCGGGACCAGGGTCTTTACCAACTCCACTGAGCTGTGGGAGGATCCAAGAGGACCATGTTCCCATTTTGCCTGATCCCCAGAATCCAGGCTTCCAGGCCCCATCTCAGGAGTTGTGGGGTGGCGCCTGGGAATCTGCATGCTCACAGCAACAACAAAACCCCCAGCCTTTCTGGTGAGCAGCAAGTTTGCCAAGCGCTGCTAGGAGACTGGAGAACTGGGAGGTCCCTAGCTCCCCGCGAGAAGTCACTGCTTCTCTCTGCCCCCATCAAGCGGTGCCTTCCCCCTGCGCTCACCTCTGTGTCCAGGTTTAGCCTCTCGAAGTCGCCGTTGAGCACGAAGCGCTCCACGTAGCCATCCAGGGTGAGATTTGCGTCACGGCCAAAGCGGTCCACGCGTACGTAGTGCCAGTGCTGGTCGTTGAGGACACCCCCCGCGCTCACCGTCGTGTGACCCGGCCTCGGCTGGATGGGGCTGCTGCCTGAGGGTGGGGTGGCGCAGGGGTAGGCCTTAGCCTCCGAGAATCCCTGCGAGCCCTAGCCCCCATGCAGGGGAGGGGCTGCACAGGGGAGGGCGAGAGGATAGCAGGTGAACGGGTCTAGGGCCTGGGATGGAGCTGTCGCCTTTAGCAAGCGCATGATGTAGAGGAAATCTTTTTTTTTTTTTTTTTTTTTTACCAGGAGGTGCCGGGGATGGAACACGGGTCCCTCCATATGGGAGACGGAGGCCCAACCATTTGAGCCATAGAGGAAGCCATTTAATCTCTCTGAGCTTCAGGAAAACGGGGGGTATGATAGCTACTTCTAGCTATATCAAGGGGCTGTTATGATGAGAGTCAAAATCATAACATATGTATATATATGTTTTACAATGAGGACTAAGGTTCAGGGAAGTGCCTTGGGCAGGGTTACACCGCTGGTAGGTGGCAGGGCTGACACTGAAATCCACGTCTCAAGGCTCCAGGACCAGTGCTTTACTAGAACCAGATGCTATAAGATCAAGGCGGGGGGAAGCGGCTGTGGCTCAATCAGTAGAGCTCCCGTTTACCATGTGGGAGGCCCCGGGAACCCGGGGCCTCCTGGTGAGGGCAGGCCCGCCCGCATGGCGTGATTGGCTGACCCAGCGAGCGCGGGCATCAAGGGGGGGATAAATGAATAAATAAATAAAATCTTTAAAAAAAAAAAAAAAAAGATCAAGGCGGGTTTGCCGGGACGGTGAGGAAAGGGAAGATCCGCGCGGCGGCGCAGAGGAAATGCCCGGAGAGGCGCGGTGGGAGAGCCTTGGGGGTCGCGCCGGGTCGCCGAGCTCACCCAGGCTCATGTGCAGCAGCAGATGCGCCCCCTGCAGTTCGAGCGTCACATAGTCGCCCTGCGCGCCCTCGGCGTGTAGCAGGAGCCCGTCCTTTTCCTCGGTCTTGAAGCTAAAGGCGAACACATCCCACAGGCTCCGGCTGACCCCTCGCGGGAAGCGGTACGAGATGGCGTCGTCTCCGTCGAAATAGAGCACGTCGGACTCTGCGAGAAAGACGGCAGGTGGGCTGGGGGCCCAGTAACCCACCCGTGGTCCGGGGCCCCTCTGAGACACCCCCCCCACCCCTTACTGTAAGGGCAGCCGTAGAGGCCGAGCCTCAGGCCGATCTTGCCGCGCGGGTTCCAGGCCAGCGGCACGATGCGGATGTAGCGCGCAGTGAAGTGGTAGTGCAGGTCGTGGCGCACCACCGCCGACTCGTTCACGTTACCGAAGAAGGTCTGCGTAAGGTGGGGGAGAGGAGTGACCACGTCCTCATCCTCTGCTTGGTCTCCCCACAGCCTCCCACCCCGCAGTTGTCACACCCAGGTAACCTCGACTTCTGGAAAAGCAGATCTCCATGATCTTCCCAGCCCTCGTGGCTCTGCGCACCTACAGTTTCCCTGCCCTGGAGTGTCTTGTCTCACCATCCTACTCTTTCCGCCAAGATCAACTCAAATGTCACCTCTTCGGGAGGCCCTCCTAGATTTCACCCTAAAGTCTATTAAACCCTGTGATAGCGGAGTGTCTTGCACACATGGTGAACTGACAGTCCCGCTGGACAGAGTCCCCAAAGTGGAGGCATTGCTCCTCATCTGTTGAGTTCCACCACCACCGCCCTCCCCTCTTCGGCCAGTGCGGGGCCCAGGGCCCGGAGCAGAGGGGCCTTCCCAAGTATGTGGGCGGGGGCGCCCGGAGTACCGCGTTGTGCCCTCGCTGGTAGAACGGCGTCCAGCTGTCCACACGGTCGCCGTAGAGCAGCATGTAGCGTGTGACCCAGTCCCACGAGTTAAAGGAGCCCTGCGTGGCCACGGCCCGGATACGGTGCTTCTTCATTAAGTCTATCTGGAGCCAGGGATTCGGGTCCCCGATCCGGGGCGACCATCCGCTTATACCTTTTGAGGGACACGGGTGTTCACTACTGTCTCTCCCTGTTCCTGCAGCCCCCCACCTCCACCCCCGCCGGACTCCCCTGCCCCCCGCTGTGCACACCGTGCTCACCATGCAGCCGGGCGAAGCGCGGCGCGGTGAAGAGCCCATAGTAGGAGGAGGCGCCCAGCGAACGCGCGTACAGGGGCCCCACCAGCTCCTCGTCGCAGCCGTCTGGGGAGGGGAAACGAACACGCTGGTCAGCGCGGGGCCCTCCCAGGCCTTTCCAAAGGCTGGGCCCACGGAGCAACTAGAGCTCCCCCTTCTCTGCCCCCCAGACCCGGCCCTACCTAAAGCCATCCACTCCATCCGGGCTGCAGCCCGGGGAGGCTGCTCTCTCGCTCTGGGCGGACCTCCTACTATGCTTACCGGCCCAACACCGGACTCTCCCTAACCCAGTTGCTGCCCTGGTGTTAGTTCGGGTTCAATACTCCCCCAAAGCCAATCCCAAATTTCAGCATCTTTCAGAACTGGAGTCAGCCCAATACACCACTCTAGCCTCCCAGCCTTAGCCTCCATCCTATTCATCAGCCTTCAATACACGCACAAGCCCCAAATCCAGGCCTTGGTCCCAACCCTAGCCAGTCCCAGCACCATCACCTGCTCCATCTCCAACTTCAGTCAGTCAGGGTCACCAGCTCCTGCTTGGATCCTAGTCACAAAACCCAGCCCCAGCCCCAAATCCTAGCTCCCGGACCAGCTCCAAAGTCCAACCCCAGCCCCCCGGCAAAACCTTAATCCTAGCCCCGGTCACCATTACTATCCTCATCTCCGCCCCTAGCTTCCAACCCAAGCACCAGCTCCCGCTTGGATCCCAATTCCAAATGCCCATCCCGCCCGACTCCATCCTCGGCTTCCAGCCCAGCCCCAGACCCGGGCGCGCGCACCAGCCTTGGAGCTGCATTGCGGAGCGCGGGGGAGAGGCAGGAAACCATGGAAGTGAGCAGGCGCGCGCCGGCCGGGAAAGGACCCGCGACCACCCAGCCGCAATGCGGTGCGGGACCCGCCCTGCAGCCTCTGGGTTCCCGCGCCCAATTCCGCCAGCCTGCGAGTCCCGCACTCACAATAGCCCCAGCCGCGGACTCCAGCTACAGCGGCTAGCAGGATGCAGAAAAGCCGGAGACGCATCGTGCAGAGCTGACGGGTCCCCGGCGGCCGCCCCCCAGCGCCCGGCTCCGGCTGGGGTTCCAGCTGCGGCTCGAACTCCCAGCTCTCCCCTTGGGGTTCGCGGCGAACCTCTCTGTCTCTCCTCCTACCCCTCCCTTCTTTCTCCCTCAACCCCAACCCCTCCCCCCCCTCTCTTTCCTGGCTCTCCGCTCTTCTCTCTTCTCCTTTCCACCCTCTCTTCTCTCACCTCCCCCCTTACCCAGACTCCTGGCACGCTTCGCTTTCCCGGACCCCGCGCAAGCGCGCGCCTTAGGGCTGCTGCGAAAGGGCGGGGGTAGAGAGCCTCCAACCACAGGGAAACACCCCAAGTAACCCGAGGCTGTCAGCGGGATGGGGCAAAAGGGTTTGCGGAAGGGTAGCAAAGACCTGGAGGTCCTTAAAATAATAATAATAATTTAAAAGGGGGAGGGTTTGCCTGGAGATGGATAAAAGAGTAAGTAAAAGGATATCACATAAACCCTGTGAATTCAGCATTTTAAAATTACTCCTCCTTGCATCTGGGAAAAAAAAAAAAAAAAAAAAGACTCGGAGAGGTCAAAATCACACAGCTGGTTAGCAAATGATGATATTCCCAAACCCATTCTTTTTCCACTGGCCGGGTAGAAAGAAGTTCATTTGGGGGGGGGATGTGATGGAATGGGAAATTTAGGTAAATTTTAGGTAAAGTGGGCCCATAGACCCTAATCCCCACCTCCTTCTTGGCCCCTCCCCACCCCTTCCTTCCTGTCCCACTAGTTTAACTACTTCCCCCTGCGGCTACACCTCAGAAACCTGTGTAGCTGTGTAGCAAGAGATGGGGACTGAGCCCACAGAGCAGGTGGGAGTCGGGGCAGGGCTGGAGTGGGGGTGGGGGGATTACAGAGAGGGAGGGTGAGAAAGGCCTGGGATTCCCCACCTGGCTACAGGCTTCTGCCATTCCAGAGCCCCATTCAGGATGCCTGAAGTCATCTCAGCACCGGTGCCCTTCAGATGGCTGGGGATAGTGCTGAGAGGTGGGGGTTGGAGAGAAGGGCTGGTTGAATCAGGAGGCCCAAGGTCCCTACTGGGCCCAAAGGACCTGAGTCCCAACCTTTGGGAACTGCTCGGCATGAGTAGTTGAGTGAGGCTGACCTGGAGGAAGAAGGGAAATGAGACACTGAGTCCAGGGTCCTTGATCTGTGGGCAAATCTGCATCTGGGCAGAGGGTGCTGCAAAGGGAACTGAAGCTCTGAGATTTATTAATAATACAAGTGTTTAGCTTATGGATAGCACAGATGCTTCACATCCATTATCTTCCTTATTTCAAGTAATCCTCACAGGAAATGCTGTCAGGTGTCCTGATTAGGACTTCTAATCTTGACTTTACATATCAGAAAAATGAAGTCAGAAAGAGCATGTAACTTGTTCAAGGTCACCCAGGAAGTTGGAGGCAGAGGCAGGAGGGATGCAAGAGAAGCTCAGGCTTTCCTAGAGTTGAAGGCATGGAAAGGGGGTGGGGGAAGAGTTTAGAGAAGAGTTCATGTCTTCTCCACTTGTGCTGTTGTATCTTGTCACACACTTCTCAGCTTGGAAAGCACATGTGGGAGGGGAATTTGTGTGGCAAGTTGTCTCATCAAGTCTCTTATCTTGACCTTCCCAGGTCTCTTGGGGCCCCTACTCTGGGGATGATGATGAGGCATATTCGTCTGAGCCATTACCTGAGCTCTGCTACAAAGCAGATGTCCAGGCCTTCAGCCGGGCCTTCCAACCCACTGTCTCCCTGACGGTGGCTGCCCTGGGTCTGGCGGGCAATGGCCTGGTCCTGGCCACCCACCTGGCGGCCCGCCGTGTCGTCCGCTCCCCCACCTCTGCCCACCTGCTCCAGCTGGCCCTGGCCGACCTCCTGCTGGCGCTGACCCTGCCCTTTGCAGCAGCCGGGGCTTTGCAGGGTTGGAGCCTGGGCAGTGTCACCTGCCGTGCCATCTCTGGCCTCTACTCGGCCTCTTTCCACGCCGGTTTCCTCTTCCTGGCCTGTATCAGCGCCGACCGCTACATGGCTATAGCGCGGGCCCTCCCGGCTGGACCGCCACCCTCTGCGTCCGGCCGTGCGCACTTGGTCTCAGTCATCGTGTGGCTGCTATCGCTGCTCCTGGCGCTGCCTGCGCTCCTCTTCAGCCAGGACCGGCAGCGGGATGGCCAGCGGCGCTGCCGCCTCATCTTCCCCGAGGGCCTCACGCAGACAGTGAAGGGGGCGAGTGCCGTGGCGCAGGTAGTACTGGGCTTCGCGCTGCCGCTGGGCGTGATGGCGGCCTGCTACGCCCTCCTGGGTCGCACGCTGCTGGCCGCCAGGGGGCCCGAGCGCCGGCGCGCGCTGCGTGTCGTGGTGGCCCTGGTGGCGGCCTTCGTGGTGCTGCAGCTGCCCTATAGCCTCGCCCTGCTGCTGGATACGGCCGATCTGCTGGGCGCCCGCGAGCGGAGCTGCCCAGCCAGCAAACGCAAGGATCTGGCACTGCTGGTGACCGGCGGCTTGGCCCTCGCCCGCTGCGGCCTCAACCCGGTGCTCTACGCCTTTCTGGGACTGCGCTTCCGCCAGGACCTTCGGAGGCTCCTGCGCGGTGGGGGCTGCAGCCCAGGGCCTCGTCCCCGCGGTCGCTGCCCCCGCCGGCCCCGCCTGTCTTCCTGCTCAGCTCCCACTGAGACCCACAGTTTCTCTGGCTAGGACAACCAGGACCGCGACTCTAGAGGAGAGGGCTGGCTGAGGAAACTACTCCAGGGAGGGTAATGGGAAAGCGGAGTAGGTAGGGGAATACTGAGAAAGAGGTAGGAATCTAAAGGGATTGCTTCTGTGCCTTGCCACATTAAATTGATAACATGGAAATCAGATGCATCTCGACAACTGTTACTATTTTTGAGTCCCCGACTTATAAGTGATTTGTAGCAGGGCAGAGCCTGGGAGGTCACTCCCTCCCACTTGGCTTCTGAGTAGAAGAGGCTGAGAGACTGGGTTGGGGGTAGGGGCTACTGAGCCTGCTAAGGTTCTAGGCACTGACACTCCCATCTTCACTCCTTCACGCAGTCTCTGCCAACAGAAGTGAGGTGGGAAAGCTGCCAAGTGAGGAGGGGCAGGGGTTCCCCTTGACAGAGTGTAAGGAAGAGCTTTCTAACAACCAGAGCTATCTAGTAATGGCTACTTTAGGAAGTACCAAGTTCCCTGCCTCTGGAATGTTGGGGCTGAGGCTGTGGAGGACTGTGCATTGTCTGTGCGCTTGGATGAGGGTATGGGCAAGGGCCAGGATATTCCTGCTTTGGGTGGGCATTGGGAATGGATTACCACTTTACAATCCTTCTAAGATTCTGTGATAAGAAGAAAAGTAATTTTAAAAGCTGAGCTGGAGTTTTTCACTTTGGATAAAAACCAAGACATGGAGGGAATTGCAAATCTCCAAAGAGCCATTATCGCGGGCATGGTGGGGCTGGGGTGGAGGACTTGCTGTTCTTCATATTCCCTGGGGAGATCAGAGGACATGCACTGAGCCTGCGGGAAAGAGGGAGGTTAGACATCGTCAAGAACTTCTCTGCAGGCAAGGGCCTGGGATCCAGACCCGGAGGAAAGCAAATGGTTGTGGCGTCTCCATCCCGAGGAAATCTCTGTGCAGGGCATTATCGCCTGGAGCGAGGGCATGGCCCAGAAGGCCTCTGGAGACGGTCTCATTGATTCCTGGTCTTTGTTTTACACGGTCTCGACCCGCAGAATCGTGTTCTCGTGCGACACCTTCGCAGTTTAATATCCGGTCAGCAAAGCGGTCCTGGCCGTTCTAGGCCGAAGTCTGGGGACCCAGAGCGAATGGGGCGTTGCGTGGCGAAGAGGTCTCAAGGGAGGCGGTGGCCTGACGTCCCCGCCCCGTGCCGCCCCGCCCAGCCCGGGCCCGCCTTCCTCCCCAGAGCCTCCGGCAGCCGGGCCCAAGAGTCACGGCCTTCAGGGGCCAGGATCTCAGCAAGGCCGGGAGACCGCGCCGATCCCCAAAGGGTCCCGCACCGCAGCCACCGAGGGCCGACCTGGAATCCTCCGCGGGAGACCGCGGGAATCGCCGCTGAGTCAGCAGAGCGCGCGCCCGCGGAAGCCTCAGCCCCGCCCTCCCCGGGCCCGCCCGCCCCGCCCCGCTCCTCGGCTAACCCTTTCCTTTCCAGAACCGCAGAGTGGCCCTGAGAGGCCTCTACTCTGCTTAGTTAGTAGACCTCAGAATCTCTAGGATCCCGAGACGCTCTGCCCACCTGAGCTCAGGGAGCTGTGCACCGTAGACCCGAGTTTATTTCCGGCCAAGCTCCTAGTCTCCCCGGAGTCCCTGCCTCAGCTTCCCCACCTCAAAAGGAGGTGACTCAGTCCAAGAAACTGGACTCCTTCGCGCCCCCGAGACGATGGACACCTCTAGAGCTGTGTCAGGTGCAAGTCGATACCCTCTTGATAGCTAAATCCTTTTTCAGGGTCCCTGAGACAAGTGTTCAGAGGGCAGCAGTCGCACCTTCCTCGACGTCAACTCGGCACCCTTCTTTCTCCAGAGCGCCTTCTCAAGAGAGTGTTGTTTTTTTTAAGTCTCTCTCTCTATATATTTGTTTATATATTTTTTACAGGGAGGTCTCGGGGATCGAACCCAGGTCCTTCCATATGGGAGACGGATGCCCAACCGTTTGAGCCACATCCATCCCCCTAAGAGGGTTTTTAATCTAATTGGTGAACCAAGAGTTAACAGCCTGGCCAGCTTGCAGGCGGGGCTTCCGTGACGTCACTAGCACCCCGCGTCCGACCTCAGGGCCTGGGGCGTGGCCACCATCGCACCGCCCTCTCCCTCCCTAGTCCCCCGCCCCTCCCCGCTGTCACCAAGCCAGCGGCACATGATGCAACCCGCCGCGGCTCCAGCCTTCTGATTGGTGGCCGCGCCGGCGCCAGGCACAGAGATTGGGCAGAGGAGACTGTGACGAAACCTGGACCCTGCCCTGTAAAGTAGGGAGGAGAGAAAGAGGTGGGAAGGGGGGGTAGCCGGCGGGAGGGAGGGAGGGAGTCGGGGAGGCGGGGTCCCGGCGCTGTGCTCGCGCCCCCAGCGCGCCAGTCCCGGGGCTGCAGGGAGCGCAGCGCGCGCCGCCCGGGCCCCGGCCTCCGGACGCCCCACCGGACACGACCCTCCCTGAAGCTTGGACAATTGCCCACCTCGGACACTGCACCGGACACTGCCCCCCACAGGGCTGGACACTACAACGGACACTACTTCCCAGCTCCGGACATTTCTCCCTCCTCCTCCCCTCCACACCCCCCCCCGACCCTGGGCGCTCTTCCCCCTCCCGCTTCGGGGGCCCAGACGTTGAGCCCCCCGCAGGCTCCAGCCAGCGTCCCCTTGCACCCCAGCGCCGGGCACTGCCCCCTCCCGGTTCTCCTCTCCCTCCTCTTCCTCCAGCTCCCCTCCCCCCACCCCGCCTGGGTCGGAGCCCTGCAGTTTCTCCGACCCCCTGCTGCTCCGCGGAGGCTGCCCGCGCCCCCGACCCCCGGCCGCTCGCCCGGATGCCTCTCCCCGGGGGATTATGGTGGCTCCTCTGCTGCCGTCGAGGCTTCACTCTTCTGCACCGGGACTTCGGGGACGGCGAGCTTAGCGGGGACGGGGACGAGGACGAGGACGAGGAGACCTTTGAGCTACGGACCTCGAGTCCAGCGGGCGGCGGGAGGGTAAGTCCCGGGGGGCTTGGAGCCTTGTCTCGGTCCCTCTCACCCCAGCGGGCCGTCACGCCTGCTGCCGCTCCAGACTCCAGGAGAACGCTGCGCTTTTGGCCGACTGGGAAGTGGGGGAGGTTTGGGCTGGAGGGCCAGAAGCCCCCGGGAACTCGAGGGGAAGCCCTCCTCGGGATGTGCGTGTGGGCCTCGCGCCGCTCGCTGGGCGCTGTCCACCTGCTGGGGGCCCTGAGGCAAGGGAGGCGTCACTCGTGGCCCGACCTGGCCCAGCCTCTCCCTTCCCCGCCGGGGCTGCGTCTCATCCCGTCTCCTTCCGCCTCCGCCAGCGCCGAGGAATGTGGCGAGGCCGGCTGGGCGGCTCGGACGCCGGGGTCCGCTCAGCTCCCAGTTCGCGAGCACTGGGGCCAGATGCAGAAGCTCCCGCCGTGGGGACCTCGGCAAGGGGGAGAAGGTCCCCTAGGATTGGGGTCCCCGGAGGGGGCTCCACGGAGAGGGTGCTGCGGGCCACAGCTCTTCGAGGGCCCCTCCTCATTACCCTGCCACCCCGAACAGAACTCTCGGCCCTCCCTGGTAGGCTCCTGGGGCAATCCCTGAGGGGATGGTGAGGGACACCCGACTCCTGGGTTTGTCGAATCTCCTCGTGGGAAAACTGAGGCACGATTGGTGTGGGAGACCTCCAGTCCCTGAGTCCCCTCCCCCATACCTCTGCACATCGGTGGCCAGACTCCTGTGTGCTGTGGCCCAGGCCAGGCTCCCATCCCCCACTCAGGGGTCCCCGGCAGGCCCGGTGGCTCGATGCCCGGGTGGGGCGGGCTGCTGTCGCCGGGGCAGGCGCCAGCACCTGGCGGAGGCGGAGGACAGATAAATATAGAGGGGGGGGGGAGAGGGAGGGAACCCGGGGACTGCGATTAGGGGAACTGTTCTGAGAGGGTGGCCAGTACCTGCCCCTGTGGCCGTGTGGTTGACAGCCCCACTCAAAACCTCCAGAAAATGGGTGGATCTGTGTCACAGGAAGGAGCAGGACCCGGGCGTCCCCAAGCTTCCAGCCTGGGCAGGGTCAGCTCTCTCAACCACGCCATTGCCTCTCTCATGCTCCACCTCCACCACCACCCCTCCCCGGAGCTTGGGGACAGGTGTCCCTGGCCCCCTTCCCCCGCCTCCCCCTTCTGGCTCTAGCAGTCTGGGTGCAATGGGACGGTGGCATAGTTCCCGCCTGGCCTGGCTCCTGGACAGGTTTGGGGCCTCTCTCAGAACCCAGTCTAGGATTGAAGTTGCAGGGCCATGGGAGTGGGAGGGGGGCAGACAAAATCCCAGACTATAGTTTGCCTGGAACATGCCTTTCCTCAGCCTGGTCTGCCCTTGCTGAGCCCCAGCAGAGGGGCAGGCTCTTGGCTCACCGCTGAGCCTCAGGGGCATCTGTGGAAAGGCGTAAGAAGCTCTTGGAGAAAAAAAATACCTCTTCCCTTTCTTCACCTCTGTGCTGCCCCTTGCCCTCCGGCAGTAAGCGAGAAAGAGCTAGCAAAGGAAAATGGAGAGGACGGGGTGACTCGGAGCCTGCCAGGCAGGAAGAGACTTTGTCCAACTTAACTGTTTTATAGATGGGGAAACTGAGACCTCAAAATGGGAAGGGACTTGCCCACAGTTCCACAGCGAGTTAGTGGCTGGGCAAGTACTAGAACCCAAGTTTCCATACTCCCTGCCCAGTGCTTTTTTCCATTCTACCCTACCCCTGATTGCATCTTCAAGTGTAACGGAGGGAAGGTGCTAGGCTTGGCTTCTTGACTGGACTGTTCTGTAGACTTTGTGGACAGGGCGGGGCCAGCCCAGCGCCTCTAACTCCTCCGCTGCAGCCACGACCCTGCTCCTTGATGCCTCAATCCCGTGAGCCGTGCTGTCCTGGGGCCAGAAGCCACAAGTGTGGTGTGGGGAGGGCTCTGACCCTGAGTGCCTCCCTGCCCATTTCTCCAGGGCCCCTTGGACGTGACGCTGACCCAGCCAGTGAGGAGCGGCCCGGTCTCCAACAGGTGAGCTCTGCCCCCACGTCCCATGGTCTAGAGACCCCAGTCGGTTCTCGCGACCCCCATCCTCTCAGTCTTCCCTCCAGCAGTTGTGCAATAAGGGAGAGGCCCTGTGCCGGACGCTGTGGTTTGGCCGGGGTCCCTGGGGGCGGTCCAGCCGGGGGCGCCCGGAGGAAGGAGGGGGGTCCGGGCTATTTCTGGTGCGAGGTCAGAGCGGCCCAGCGGTTCCCACAGCCTGGGGGAGGGGTGACCAACTCCAGAGACGGGCACCCCTCGTGGTCTAGGGACCCTCTACTAAGGCACCCCCTCGAGGAGGGGTGGGGTCCCCCACAGCCTTGCCCAACCCTCCCTTTCCCTGGCCCAGGCTGCAGAGCTTTGAGGAGACACGGAGCCTCATCCCCGAAAAGGGGCCGCGGGAAGACGACCCGGACATCGTCGTGAAAGGTGGGGACCCCCGTGCCCTCTGGAGACCCCCAATCCTAGCCCTCCAGGGTATAATGTCTCCTCCTGCTGATTCCTCCCACGTCTTTCTTCTACTCCCACCCCACCCCGCCCCGCCTCCACCAGGTTGGCTGTACCGGGAGCCCCGCGGAGGAGGGGCGCGGCCCTGGCTGCCCCCTCGCCGGGCCTGGTTCGTGCTCACCCGGGACTCCCTGGACCAGTTCAGCAGCAGCGGGAAGGGGGCGCGGCGGCTCGGGAGCCTCGTGCTCACCAGCCTGTGCTCCGTGACCGGCCCGGAGCGCAGGCCCAAGGAGACTGGTAAGATCTAGTGGTAACTCTCCCGCTTCCCTGGGCAGTGGCCCCAGCCAGCCCTGATGGTCATCCACGGCCTCTCTTTTCCCCAGGTCTGTGGTCAGTGACAGTGTCTGGCCGGAAGCACAGCATCCGCCTCTGCTCGCCGCGCCAGGCAGAGGCAGAGCGCTGGGGGGTGGCGCTACGTGAAGTGATTGCAGCAAAGGCGCCACTGGAGACCCCCACCCAGCTGCTGCTCAGGGACATTCAGGTGCGAGAGGCGGGAGTTCAGTGAGAACGAGGAGAGTAGTGGACCCACAAGCTGCCAGGATCTTGCAGAGCCCTTTTCCCCCTCACGTGACCCTCTCACTGCGTGTCTAGGAGAGTTGCCGAGACCCGGAGGCTGTGGCCCTCATTTACCGGCGGAACCCGATTCTGAGGCACACAAGCGGAGCCTTGTACGCCCCACTCCTGCCCCTGCCCTACGGAGTCGGCACCCCAGGTGAGTGCAACAGTGGCCCAAGTTCCGTGGATGGGGTGGATCAGAGATAAGAATCTGAACGTCCTACCTGGCAGAAATCTAAGAGTCCTCAGGGGGCCTCCCCAGCCCCTCACTTTTCCCTGAATGAAGGTGAAACCGGAAGCTGGCGACACCCATACCCAGGGAAGGAATGCCAGCACAGAAGAAAGGGTCCCCTTTGGCCACATTCTCTATGGGTTTCATTCTGACCACAGATGTTCCTACACAAGTTTTACACTCTCTCCTCTACTCTTTCATCATACTCTTAAGACCATGCCATATTACCTTTACATTTGGTGGGAAAACCACCACTTTGGGTGAATATGCTGGAAGAGCAGCTGCCCTCATCCAGCTTATACTTCTCCCCAAGAGGGAACAGTGACTTGCCCAGGTCCTACAACCAGAGGGTTAAGGGGAGCTGGGAGGAGAACACTGGCTTTCCGATTCCCAGTCCGGCCTGTTTCCTGGCCCTTGGTGATGGCTCTCAGTATCTGGGGTTTGAATCTCTGTCCCTTTGTCTATTTCTCTACTGTACTAACCCGAAGTCCAGACTTAGCAGTATCCAACGGCAGGGATTCCTGGGAGGCAGGAGTTGAGTTTGGCTCTGTTGGGGACCATTGCTTTCCCTTCACTCTGCCTATCGTTCATACCCTCCTCACCTCACCACCCCTTGTCCCCTTATACTCCCTCTGACCTTCCTCTGGTTCATGCCTTCCTCCCAGGGCCCAACTCTCTTTCCTCCCTCCAAACCGTCCCTCCTCCCCCACCCTTCCGCAGGTCCAGGCTATGCACCCTTGCGGGAGGAGGCTGTCCGGCTGTTCCTGGCGCTGCAGGCGCTGGAGGGGGCACGACGCCCTGAGCCCCTAATGCAGGGTGTACTCCAGACCTGCCGGGACCTGCCTGCACTCAGGGATGAACTCTTCCTGCAGCTGGCTAAGCAGACTTCTGGCCCCGCAGGCCCCCCGGGGCACCCGGCTACCCAAGACCCCGCGGCCCTGCGGTACTGGCAGCTCCTCACCTGCATGAGCTGCACTTTCCGGCCTGGGGGAGCTGTTAGGGGCCACCTCCTGGGGCATCTGGAGAGGTGAGAGGGACAGGGCCGAAGAAGGGCAGGGACTCGCCCAAGGCCAGGGTGTCTGCTAGTACATATAGGGCCTCTCTGGGGATTACAAGATGGTATCCTGTTTGTGGGCAGAGGAATTAGAAAATGGCGCCCTCTTTGGGCAGATGAGTTATAAAACAGGCACCTTTTCCTCGGGGCTGATTCAGGTGCCAGGGCTTTCAGGTTGGAAAGTGGAATGCGACTGCATTTTGGATTTTAGCCTGAAGGTGGATCACAGGACAGTTTTTGAAGTGGACGGGGGCTGTTGGGAGAGAGCTGCTAAGGGACTTGAAATATAATTCAGCACCATACAGAGATGGGCAGATTTAGAGGAGCTGGCTGCTGCCTTCAAGGAGCTTAGAGTTGGAAGGAAGAAATCGAAGAGATGAAAAACTATAATACAAGAAGTTGGGAGGAAGGGGAGAAGGGAAGCCCTCCGAGCACTGATCCACGGACAATCCCTCTCCCAGGACCGAGCAGGCATTGCCGGACTCGGAGCTGGCCGAGTACGCGCGCTTCATCCGGAGAGCGCTGGGCCGGACGCGCGGCCGAGAGCTGGTGCCGTCGCTGGCGGAGATTTCCGCGCTAAGCCGGCGGCAGGAGCTTTTGTGCACTGTGCACTGTCCCGGGGCTGGCGCCTGCCCGGTGGCCATCGACTCCCACACAACAGCGGGGGAGGTGAGGTCAGAGGGAGATCCCGGTACCCTCATGCCCCCCTCCAGCTTCCCATGCCCGGCTCTTCGGTGCTTAGGTCCCAGGTTTGTCAGTGGCTCAGATTCATCATTTGGGTAAAGGGGGGAAGGTGGCGGAACTAAGAGACCTGAAAGACCTCGGGACTAGGATCGGCCCCTCCCTGCGCAGCCTGACTTTCCCCTCCCCCGCCTTCCCTGCAGGTGGCGCGCGAGCTGGTGGCTCGGCTGGGCTTGGCCCGGAGCCGCCATGCATTCGCGCTGTATGAGCAGCGAGGGGCGCAGGAGCGAGCCCTGGCTGGGGGGACCCTCGTGGCCGACGTGCTCACCAGGTTTGAGAAGTAATTGTCCAGCCCCAGCCCTGCTCTCCGTTAGCTTTTTGTGTCAGTTTCGGTCAATCATTAAAGAAGTGTTTGTCGAGCGCTTACTACGTGAGGCTCGCTAGGGTCACAGACCTGGCCCAGGCCCGCGGGGCGTTGCCGTCTGGCTTTAAGGCCTGTCTGGACCCAGGCAGTGGAAGGCTGCTGACCCCAAAATCTGGAAACCTGGCCCCACCCCAGACTGGTCCCATCCGTTTCCCATGCAGCCCACGCCCTGGGGGGCCCTGCTTCACCGTTGCATCGCTTCCTTTTCTTTCCGAAGTTTGGCTGCCCAGGAAGCGGGGTTGGAGGACTTGCTGGACTCGGGCTGGAGACTATGTCTGCGTCTTCACGGACCTCTACACCCTGAGGGGTTGTCCCCAGAGGGTCACGAACTGCCTTTCCTCTTTGAACAAGTGAGGATCTCGGGTATTCACGCCCCCAAACAGACCCTGAACACCACCCTCTCTAGGCCACCTCATTTAATCATTATGGCACCCTCGAGGAGGGTTTCTCTTGAACCCAGGCCTCCTCAGATTGCACGTCCTGGGGTGTTTTCCCTCGTAGGCTCACGCTCTGCTGCTGCGCGGCCGGCCGCCCCCGCCAGATGACACGCTGCGCGCGCTGGCTGCGCTGCGCCTGCAGAGCCTGCACCGGGACTTCTCCCCGCTGGCGCCTCTGCCACGCCTGGACCGCCTGCTGCCATCCCCGGCCCCGCCGCGGGAGGATCGGCCCCGCGCGGCCCCCAGGCCGTCCCCCTCCGCCGCCCTGCTGGCCGGGGCGTTCTGGAGCCCAGGCCTGGCAAAGAGGAGGGCGGAGCGGGCCCGGCGCGGCGGGGCCTGCTGCACCGCGGGAAACGGGGCCCGCGACGGAGGCGGCGGCGCGGGCACAGCGGCTGCTGTGCTGGGCGGCTGGAAGCGGCTGCGTGGCATGGGCCGAGCAGAGGCCATGGCCGCCTACCTAGCTCTGGCGGCGCAGTGTCCGGGGTTCGGCGCTGCTCGGTATGACGTTCTGGAGCTGAGCACGGTGAGGGGGAGAAGGGAGAAGGGGACTCTGGCGGCCCAAGCCCCACGCCTTTGCTCCACAACCACAGGGCCCTACTCTGGGTCACTTCACTTCACACTGTGGGGACCCCAGCACCGCTGCCCATGTCAAACCTCAAGAGGCACCGTCCCTGGGGCCCTCACCTATCTGGAGACTTAGTCTTCTCCAGACGTGCCTGGTGGGGTATAGGGAGGTTGGGGACATTTCTAGCTCACAGCCACCCCTCTCCCCAACCACCAACAAAAAAATAAAAAAGTGCTGCAGGGTCCCTCCTTCCACCCTGACTCTGCCTGTCTGTCTGTAGGACCCTGGTGGGGGTGCTCCACAGAAGCTATGCCTGGGCCTGGGAGCCAAGGCCATGTCCCTCTCCCGACCTGGTGAGACAGAGCCCATCCACAGTGTCAGCTATGGCCATGTGGCCGCCTGCCAGCTAATGGGCCCCCACCTCCTGGCTCTGAAGGTGGGAGAAAGCCAGCTTCTCTTGCAGAGCCCCCAGGTGAGTGGGAAGAGGGGTTGTGGAAGGAGGAGGGGAAGGGAGGTCAAGAAACATTTATTGAACATCTAGCATGGCCATGTTTAGCTCCAAACACTGGGTGATCACAGACAAGCTCAAGGAGCTTACACGACAGTGCGGGAGTCAGACAATAAACAAGGAATCAAAGATTATTTAGAGGGTGGTAAGTACTACAAAGGACAGAGTAATGTGACAGGAAGTAGCTGGAGAGGGCCATAGCATTAGGTAGGATGGTCAGGGGAGGATTCTCAAAGGAGGTGACATTTTAAAACTAGCCATGGGAAGATCTGGGGGAACAGCATTCCAGGTAGATGGAACTGCCAGATAGAGGCCCCTAGATGGCAATAAACCTGGCATGCTAGAAGAGCAGAAAGAAGGCCAGTGTGACTGGCACAGAGTAAGTGAGGGGGGGAGTGGGATGGGAGGAAAGGTCACAGGGACCAGATCATGTAGGGCCCTGGTAAGGAAGCTAGAGCGCCAGAGACTGGGTGGAAGATGAGACAAAGAGAACCCGGTGGCCTCTAATGCCCTCTGCCCTCTGCTCTCTCTTAGGTGGAAGAGATCATGCAGCTGGTGAACTCCTACTTGGCCAATCCCTCCCCTGGGGGGCCCTGTGGCAGCCCTTCTCCTCCATGCCAATACCTGCCAGATACCTCCCCTTCCAGCCAGCACCCGGGCCTGGATGAGCCCCAGGGACAGTCTGGCTGTATGGGGCAGCTGCAGGACTGAGTCTGCCAAGAGGTCACGACCTCCCTCCTGTCTTCAGCCTGGGCCTGGACTACTCGGAGATTTGAGGGAACCATGGACCCTTTGGGCCCTGCAGGGACAGGGCACACCCCATACCCAAGAGCTTCAATGGGTGCGGACAATTTTCTAGTTTGTTTCTTAATTTATTTGTAGAAGAGAAGCAAAAAAAAAAAAAAAAAAAAAAATCCTTATTTACACAAATTCTTCCTGTTGGAGTGTTGTCAGTGGACAAGCTGGCTGGAGCCCCACAGTTCAGAACTCCGCCTCTGTGGCCGCCCACACTCTGGGCTTTTATCAGACACAGGGGAGTCTGGACACCACAGGGCTCCACCCTCCTGGACCTTCCAGAATTAACCTCTACATGGCCAATATGCTACTGTAGGGTGGTGAGTGGGGCAGGCAAAAGGGCAGCTTTGAGAGCTGGCATTTACTCACCCTCCCTTCTCCATTGGGTGTCGTGGGGGTGGCCTCCTGGCATCCCTGAGGCCAGAGGGCAGTGAGTCATTAGGACTGGCACTGCCCAGTTCCTACCCTAGTGTCCAGCCTTCTGGGCCCTGGTTGGGTCCATCTTTGGTGTGCCTACTGCTTCAAGTCTGGAATGGAGGGAGGAAGCTTGGGGCAGGACGCAGACCCAAGAGCTTCTCTGGCACAGAAAAGGAACTTCTTAGTTTGGGCCTAGCCCTCCTCCTGAGTTCTGCTCCTGCTTATCAGGTTGGATTGAGTTCCTGGGGTTCTGAGGGCTCTGGGCTTTCCTGAGCTGCTCAGAATGCTACGGGCCCTCCTTAAATAGCCCCACACCCTCTGCCTGGAGTGGAGAAGACTGGGGCAACACTGCCCCACCCTGGGGCAGGAGCTTAGGCGCTGAGGAGACAGCAGACCTCAGTAACCCTCTGTAACCTTGGATGAGACTGACCCAGCAAAACAGCCTGGCGCACTGCAAGGGAATGACAGTGAAAACAGTGGACACACCAAGACTGAGATTAAGTTGTTAAAAGTTAGAACAGGGGGCGGATGTGGCTCAAATGGTTGGGCATCCGTCTGCCATATGGAGGGACCTGGGTTCGATCTCCAGGACCTCCCGGTAAAATTAAAAAATATATATATAGAAGGCGCATGGGCTGCCAGGCTCTGTGTTCCGGTGAGCTGCCAGGCCCCAGAAGCCATGCAGCAAGATGATGACGTAACAGGAGAGAGATGCAGGGGGGAGACAAGATGAGATGCTCCAAAAGCTCCAAAAACCAGGAACTGAGGTGGCACAGGTGGCAGAACACCTCTCTCCTACATCGGAGGTCTCCAGGATTGAATCCTGGTGAAGACTGGAGGAGGAAGATGGGAAGAGATGGCAGGAAACAGACACAGAGAATTGCCCAGCGAATGGACACAAAACAGCAAATGGGGAAGGGGGGGGATTAAAATGGATAAAGTAAATAAATAAATCTTAAAAATAAAATAAAATAAAATAAAAGCTAGAACAGGTAAAGGCTACCCTACCATCACAAGCCTTAAAATTGGGAGGGACCTGGAGATCCCATCATGTTCCCCGTACTCACAGACTAAGCCCTGACTATATGCACAACCAGGGCTGTATGAGTTCATTGGAGCTAAACAAGCATATCAAGGGTGAGGACATGGAAGGGAGAAGGAAGCAAGGTCAGTTCCTGGGCTGTTAATGAACCTAGAAAGGTTGTTGGTGAGAGGAAAATTAGGTCAGAGGGACCAACATGGTGGGGCCATCATTACTATCCCCAGGGCAGTGGTGGGTAGATAGTCACTGCTCCTGGGTGCCCCAGGAGATATAGTCAGGACGTGTGGCTGCGTGATACTCATCAATGAGCTCCTGTACAACCTCCCTGGACCTGTCCAGCTCATCGAAGTTTTCCTTGAAGATGTCCTCCTTGCGGAACTGCTCAAGGAAGGCCTCCCGCTTTCGGAGCTTGTCGTACTGCTGGCAGGAACTTTCAAACAGCTGAAAGAGATGTAAAACTCCATGGTGGGTGCCAGTGCCAAGGACAGAGGGTTAGGGAAGGACTGGGGGCAGGTGATGAAGGTGGCTACTGGAAAAGAGGGGCCAAAATGAGACTAGACTCACCGAGGAGATGCTGGTGTGGTTGGCCATCATGAGCCCGCTGACCCGGTGGGCCGAGGGCAGGTAGGGAGACTTCCGCGACAGGGCCACCTGGATGCTGGCTGGGCCCCAGGGAATGAAGTTGGCCAACTTCCGTTCCCGGATCCTCTGAAGGCTCTTGTGGACCTGGGGAGGGCACAGGAGTGGTGGTGGTAGCCTCTCCTCTACCCCTGAGGGCCCAGGGAATAGACTGAAGGGGCCCCACCTACCTGGGTGGGGTCCACCTCTCCCTGGATGATGTTGAGGATGGCGATGTAGCAGTGGTTGGTCTGGCGATCCCGGCCTGTGGACACCATGACGTTCTTGGGCTGCAGCAGCCGCCTCATGACATCCAGGACCGTGGTCTTCCTCACGCTGGCCACCTGGGGGCAGGGGGAGTAGATAACAGGGACCAGGCCAGCACTCAGGATGCAGTCCAGAGACACAGAGAGAAAGAGAAGAGCAGTCAACACACGTGCCCATCAGACTCGGGGTAGTCTGGTCCCTCTGGGGAGGGTCTGTGGAGATAGGTCTATGCTGAGCGTCTGCAGTAGGACCAGGGATCTTAGCCCTTCTCGGTTCAGCAAACACATGTCCTTGTGCAGGACATGAGCAGCCCCCGTACAGCCCACCCCTGCAGGGGGCCAAAGGCAGAGGCAGGTGTAGAGCAGGTCAGCCGGAGAGCCACATGCTCTGTACCAGTGCCTGAGCCCAGGGCTTCTGGGGGCTGCAAAGGGCAGTTCTTGGGCAGTGGGGAGAAGGGAAGGGCCAGGTCAGGGCCTGCCGTGCCCAGAGCCAGCCCGGCCTGGGGCACTGAGGGCTCCTCTTACCGACTGGTCCGTGGTGAGGGGGGTGTAGCCGGTCATGAGGAAGTGGAGCCGCGGTGTGGGGATGAGCGAGGCAATGAGGCCGATGAGGTCGTTGTTCATGTAGCCAGGGTAGCGCAGGGTGGTGGTGCTGGCCGACATGATGGTGGACACCTGGGGACAGGGCGGCATGTCTTAGCTCTCAACCTGGGCAGGGCCTCCCTTCCCCAGACAGCCTTCAAGCAGGGAGGGTCCCAGTGCAGAGGGGTCCAGGAGTGGGGGCACACCAGCTGGTTGATCTGGGAGAAGGACGGGTTCTGGATGTGCAGGCGGTCTGTGGCGATCCGGTTCAGGGCCGTGTTGTCCAGCACCACCTGGGGGGACAGAAGAGGGTCACAGTACCTTTTGAGAAGAAAGGGGGCAGAGAAACAGGATATTAGCTTTGCTCCCCTAAATTCCAACACCAGGACTTAGTGGTCTCTGGGGAACCAGTAACACTTTTCTACTGTCCAGTGCAGTGAACAAATATTTTAGTGTTCCCTTGTGCCATGCACCGTGCATGGCCTGGGGATGAAATGGACAGCAAAGCAGGCATGGTCTTTTCCCTCACCAGGCCTGCAGTTTAGTGGAGGGAGGCAGATATTAAATGTAAAAGACAGAAATGTATAGTTATAACTTAAAATATGCACAAAGGAATCTGACCTTGACTGGGTGGTCAGAGAAGGTTTTCATGAAAAAGTGACCCTTAAGCTGAGAGTCCAAGCATGAGTAGGCATTAAGTAAGCAAAGCGGGGACAGCTGGGTGGGAGATTTGCTTTGCTGAGAGTCTTGCTGCCTAAAAGGACTGTAAGCAACTTGAGGGTTGGATGTTATTTCAGAATTCAGTCCACGAGGTATGTTTTTTTGTTGATCCTCTCTTCTCTGTTTGGAAAAGGGCTTGGGAAGGGCAGAGGGCATGTGACTCACTGGGTTGGAGAGGCGGACTGAAGGCCCAGCTCCCTCCTGTGCTCACCACACAGTCTGCGTTCTGGGTCAGCCTCTTGAGCGTGAGCAGCGAGTTGTAGGGCTGCACCACCACGTCGCTCATCTCGTCCTGGTTGGGAAACACCGAGTACGTCTGCACCAGCTTCTTGGGGTACCTAAGGGTGGAGGAGAGAGTGGCACAATGAAATTGGAAGGCCCCCATCACTGCCCACCTCTATCTTCTCTAGGGTCAACAGGGGCCATTCCTTTCCAAGCACCACCAAACTCTCTTATTGAAGGGGTAAGGGCAGAACTGAATCTTCAGAGCCCAGAAGCCAGACAGGATAAGCCTCAAGCATCACACCCATAGGTGCCCTCCCTAGGCAAACCTGCCATCCCCTGAGTTACTGCTTCCAAGGTGTTGCCTGTGTGGCCAGCTCTGTCCCTATGATTCAGAAGGGGGTAGTGGCAGACCTTTCAGTTCAAGAGAGGAGGTGACAAGAAGGGCATCACCCAGGGAACTAGGGCTAATGCCCTCTCCCAAACACAGACTCACCTGTCATTCAGTCGCTCCAAGAGGTAGGAGCCCAGGCCAGAACCCGTCCCCCCAGCGATGGAGTGACACAGCACGAAGCCCTGCATGGGGAGAGGTGGAGAGGCTTCAGGCTTGTCTCATTCCCCGCTTCCAACACACCCATGTCTCAAGGCTTTCTTTGTGTCCACCCAGGTTGAGAAGCCGAATGGCTCATGCCTAAGGCACTGATGCCATCTGGATTAAGGTCCCTGTGAGGACGAGCACTGTACCTTATCTACCTCCATACTCTACAGCTGATGCTCAAGAAATGGGATTTGAATGGAATTGCCCCATCACACCACCTGTTTGGGCCACCTCTGAACTTTACCCAACATTTTCCAGCTTTTTTTCTTTTTCCCTTCAGTGCGGGAGAGCCTCACCTCTAGGCTGTCACTCCCATCTGCTTCTCTGTCTATGATGTCAAAGATGTCTTCGTGGATTTTCTCACCCTGAATAGAGATGTAGGGAGGAAGGGTCAGGGTGAGAAGATCCT
Organism: Tolypeutes matacus; assembly: GCA_026826555.1. Taxonomy (NCBI): domain Eukaryota; kingdom Metazoa; phylum Chordata; class Mammalia; order Cingulata; family Chlamyphoridae; genus Tolypeutes; species Tolypeutes matacus. The sequence goes on along the minus strand of JAKSZT010054479.1, from coordinate 845,481 downwards.
AGAAAGCATCTCTTTTCAGCACCAAAAGGTCTACCCTGGGCTACTGCTGCCACTCTCAAGCAGAGCCTCAGATGTAGCCCTCAAATTAGAACTGCTGCTTTGCAAATAATTTGCACAAAATTTGCATAAGTCATTCCCTGGTTACCCCCCGGCCAGCGTATCCCCTTTGTCTTATTTATTGTAATATGGTCTGGTCAAACCCCCAGGCTGCTTAAGCCTGTCTTGGCCGGGGGTGAGTGTCTGGGATGGCCTGCCTGGGCACCTGGGAGAATCCGCTGGCCCAGTTGTTGCCAGCTCCTCCGCCGTGCTCAGACAGGTAGATATTCTCCGGGTTGTAGAGCTTGGCATAAGGGGAGTTGAGGATGGAGTGGATCACCCGGGGCTCCAGGTCCAGCAGCACGGCCCGCGGGATGTAGTGCTCATCGTCTGCCTGTCCAGAGGAGTCCAGGCGGGGGCCCAGTCAGTTGGGGCCTGTCCACCCAAACTCTGGCCCCAGCCAGCACTCCCTCCTCAAGCCCTGGCCCCTTTGCCCAAGCGGGTTTCCCAGTACCAGGCCACTGCCCTTCCCTTCAGGCCCCCTGGGCCCCTGCCGGCCCTGGCCAAGTCGCTGGGGCACCTGGTAGAAAAAGACGTCCTTGCGGTCAGTGCCCTCGGTGGCGAACTCCTCCACGATGCCCTCGGGGCTTATACCATGCTCGGCGCACAGCTGTTTCCAGAACTCGAACCCAACTGGGGGAGGGGAGGAGACGCCTGGGTCTGCTAGAGCCATAGCGTCTAGAGCCATAGGGTCTCAGGAGCCCAGGGTCGGGGTCAGGGGTTGTCACACTCAGACAAGACGCCTGGGTCCGGGAGCCATCCCAGCCTGGGGCTGGAGGCCTGCGCTTGGTCTGGGGCTCGTTCATCATGCGCATGAGGGCAGGGGTTTCTGGAAGGGAAGGGAAGGTGGCAGGATGCCAAGCACTTGGGTGGAACCCGAAGGGGCAGAACCGGAGCCTGACGGGCCCAGCGCTAGCTCACTCTGGTTGCCGCACTGGCCCAGCTGCAGGGTGATGATCTCCCGGGGCATCGCTCCTCAGACCTGGGTGCCCAGCCCCCGGCGGGAGGGAGCCACAGCAGAGACGAACGCTGGGCAGCCGGGCACGCAGGACGTGGGAAGTGCGCTCTCTCGGTCTTTTGACGCGGGTGCTCGGTCTGCGCGTGTGCAGTACGGGCCTCCCCTCGGCCCGCCGGCCTGGGAGCCGAACCTGGGCATCATTTTCTCCCACAGCAGGCACAGCTGGAAGTCGGCACAGGCGCAGAGCGAGGCCACGCCCTTCCCGCGCCTGTCACCCCGCTCTGCGCCTGCGCACTAAGAGTCGCGGGGGCCCGCAGGGTCCAGACCCGAGGAGAGGGGTGGGGCGGGGCGGCCCTCGCCGGTCGAGCCCGGGCTCTGCAGCTGTCCAGGTGGATGGAGCTAGCCCGCTCTATAGGAAGGTGAGCGGCTCTGCGGGATCTGCTAGGTAGAGCGGCTGGATCCGATAACATTCTTCTTTTAAATTTTTATTTTATTTTACAAAGAATTTTAGACATACAAGCATGATTTTGTAATTTTACTGTTTTTTTTTGTTTTAAAATTTTGTATAATTGTAATTAATATTCCTGAATTGTACACTTAAAATGGTTAAACTTTTTATGTTTTATATATTAGCACAAATAAAATTTTTAAAAAATTATCTAAATGGTATATATCCTTTTATATCCTTCTTTTTTCACCCTACATTACGTTTTTGTGATTTAGCCAGATTGATACATGTGGATTTATTTCATTCCTTTTAACTGTTGTATAGTATTTCATTGGATGAATAAAAATAGTTTATTCTATTTCCAAACTGGGATGGTTAGATTGTTTCCACCACTTATTCCCTAGTAGTTTTGCGTATTTTCTCCAAGATGGTCGTACCAACTTACCCTCATCCAGCAATAGAATTCCCATCTCTGTCTCACTGCACGCTCATCTACACTTGGGTTATCAGATGTTAATTTCTGTCAATTGCACTTATGCTGAATGGGATCTAATGGTTGTAATTTCCAGTTATCATTAAAAATTTTTTTATTTGAAAAAGTTTTTATTTTGAAATACTTCCAACTTACGAGACGGTTATGAAACTAATACAAACCTCACACAGAGAAGTTCAAAATTTCCCTATCCCCTCTTGTACCCAGATTCAACAGTTTTAACATTTTGCCACATTTGCTGTATCATTCTATCCATCAAAATCTATCAATCCATCTGCCTATCTATTTAAAAATCCATTTTCTGAACACTTCAGTGTAGGTTGTATATATCATGCTCCTTGAACAGTTAATAGAGCCATGCACATGTCCTAAGAAGGATATTCCACTTTATGTGTCCACCTTAAGTGTAATTATCAAGTTCAAGAAATTTAACACTGGGGGCGGATGTGGCTCAAATGGTTGGGCGTCCCTCTGCCATATGGAGGGACCTGGGTTCGATCCCCGGGACCTCCCGATTAAAAAAAAAAAAAAAAAAATATATATATATATATATATATATATATATATATATATAGAAGGTGCATGGGCTGCCAGGCTCTGTGTGCCGGTGAGCCGCCAGGCCCCAGGAGCCATGCAGCAAGATGATGACATAACAGGAGAGAGACACAGGGGAGAGACAAGATGAGATGCTCTGAAAGCTCTGAAAACCAGGAACCGAGGTGGCTCAGGTGGCAGAACACCTCTCTCCTACATTGGAGGTCTCCAGGATGGAATCCTGGTGAAGACTGGAGGAAGAGGATGAGAAGAGATGGCAGGAAACAGACACAGAGAATTGCCCAATGATTGGACACAAAACAGCAAATGGGGAAGGGGGTGTGTGGTTAAAATGGATAAAGTAAATAAATAAATCCTTAAAAGAAAATTAACACTGATATAAAGATTACAGTCTATATGCCAATGTTTTCATATGCCCCATAATGTCCTTTTGAGCCTTCTCTCCTCCCTCCTTAGAACTTGTCCAGGATCATGTATTACCTTTAATTGTCATTGTCTCACTTTTCTTTTGTTACTGACCTTTCGGGATTCTTCCTCTGTGAATTGCCTGTTCATATATTTTGTCCATTTTTCTATTGGGTGATTTTTTTTTTTCCTATTGATTTGTAGGCATTTTAAGATATTCTATAAGTTTTGCCTCAGTTGTATGGGTTGCAAATATTGTGTCTTGGTCTATGGCATGTCGTTTCACGTTGCATATGATGTCACATGAGCGGCTGTGCTCAATCAGTAGGGCTCCCGTTTACCATATGGGAGGCCCCGGGTTCGGTTCCCAGGGCCTCCTGGTGAAGGCAAGCCCGCCCGCACGGCGTGGTTAGCTGACCCAGCGAGCACAAGCAGCAAGGGTGGGATAAATGAATAAATAAATAAAATATTTAAAAAAAAAAAAAAAAAAAAAAAGAAACCATTCTCTACCTAGTGTCATAAGCTATCCTTTTATGTTTTCTTCCTAAAGCTCCATAATAGTTTTGCATGTTCCCTGGGTAGGTCTTTAGTTCATCTGGAATTTATTTGGAGGCCTGCTGTAAGATAGAGATCTATTTCATCTTTTCCATGTGGATGTCCAATTGTCTCTGAACCAATTATTAAAGAGTCGATGCAGCCTCCTCCACCCCCTGAAGCATTCCAAACCCCTGCCGACGCGGCCGGCCTCTTCTGCTTGGTTGGTCTGTCTGTCTGTCCCTGGCTGGAGGGCTTTCTTTGGGAGCCTGCAGAGGCGCTGGCGAAAGCACTACTGCCAAAACTCATGCTCAGACCCAGTTTTGTTTTGTTTTTTTTTTCCTCACTTGCTGGCTCGTTCTCTCTCTCCCCCCCTTTTTTTTTTTGAAGCGAACTAGGCTGCCTTCCAGCCCTGCCCTCCTGGAATCCTCAGGGCTTCTGTAGAGGGCTCTGGCTCTCCCCACGCACACCCCCGCCCCTGGCTTCGGCTCAGTTTCCCTCCCCTCACCCAACCCAGACCTCCCAGCCCATTCCTCCACCTTGGGCCTGCTGTAGAAGATCTTAAACATATCTTAGGAGGACCCAGGAGCCTCACCCTTTCTAGGAGGGTCTGACTGCTCCCTTTGAAGTTTAAGGGTGGGGTTGGAGCTGCTCTATAAGCCTCACCCGACTCCCCTCCCGAGACAGTAGCACTCCTTAAGAGCTGGCTGCCTTCAGAGGCTTTGCCAGGACCTTTTCAGAGGGAGTCTGCTCAGGGGTGAAGAGGAAGGCTTCAAGATGGGAGCAAACTTGCCAGGCCTCCCCGCCTTGTGAGTCTTGTAAGGCTCAGGCTGCTTCCTTTAAAATAATGAAAAGCTGTAAGTAGTTTGTGAACACTGGCAGAACATGAGTTACATTTCAACTTTTCTTGTGATTACTAACAGTGCCTTCCTCCTCCTGGTTCCCCAGAATTGTGAAAACCTCCTTCAAATCCCAGTTTATAGGCAAGCAGGTTAGAACGTGTGGATTTATGTGAGTTGGAGAAGTTGCTGTGTAAAAAGTCATCTCTGATGAGCTGGAGGCTCCTCTCAGTCTAGTAGAAATAGGTTGGAAATGAAGGGCTTCTGCACCTGAGCAGAGCTGAATGCAATTCCTCCCAGTTCTTAGCAGACTAAGAGAACTGACCAGTCCATATTAGTTAAATGAGACGATGCATGAGTGCTTAGCAAAGTATCTGACTCATAATAAGCACTCAACAAATAGCCACTGTCATTATCGCTAGATAGTCGGCCCTGAAGTATAGCTTGGCTGCTGCTAAAGGGGCAAGATCTTATTCAAGGTAAAAACAAAATAAGTGTTTGCTTAAAATACATTAAACAAGGGAAGCGGCTGTGGCTCAATCAGTAGGGCTCCCGTTTACCATATGGGAGGCCCCGGGTTCGGTTCCCGGGGCCTCCTGGTAAGGGCAGGCCCGCCCGCACAGTGTGGTTGGCTGACCCAGCGAGCACAAGCAGCAAGGGGGGGATAAATGAATAAATAAATAAAATCTTAAAAAAAAAAAAATACATTAAACAACAACAACAAACCAATTACTTGTCATGATTCTACAGATTCAGTTTCAGATCTAACTTCCATTGAGGTTGAGCAAAAGGACCAGGTTCATCATCTCTTGGGTTTCAAATCCAGTGTCTCAAGGTCATTACCAATAGTTTGATGGTTGAGGGTTGAGTTTAGTTTTCTTGGCTCTGTGTTCTCTGACTCAGATTATGATAATGTAGTGGAATGTGGTGGCCCTTTGTCTGAGGCCTTGGTCTGCCTCTGATAATAAATGCAGCATTTGTAAATAACTCAGAAGTTTGCTAAATGTCCAGAATCTTGACTGGACACTCCAGGTTGAATAAGACATTTTTTTTGGATGCACCTTCATTTCTGGCCTTTCCTGGCTGCCCGCATGCACCATGTCAAGAGCACAGGAGCTCAGGTATATTTTGGAGGTAAGTAGAGGAGTGAGGTGGTGGAATGAAGATGTATCTTAGGACCTGCCTAGGGGGAAGAGCAGTGTGCATTTCATGGAAAAGCGGCTAGTTAGAGCCCATTCTAGGCATGAGACTGGGATTCTACGGCCCCATAGTGTTTAACTTTCAAAATGAAGGCAAGGGAAAATTGAAACAGTGAAGAGGAAGAGCCAAAGCTCTTTATGTGAGGGGAGTTGTGCTGAATTCACATTTTGGTTATGAAATAGAATGAAACAACTGCTTTGCTCTATATTGCTGTCTTAAGGAATAAGAAACAAACTAAAAGTCATGCTGTTTGTAGCTCATTTGTTCATTCTTTTCTTGTGCATATATTATGTGCTGGGCACAGTGCTATAAGCTGGGGAAGTCAAGATAATCTTAGAATGTCGGGTGAAGGTAGACACAGGGAATTCAGGAGGAGCATGTTTGCACAGGTAAAGTTTTAGGGGATGTAGGGACCTCCAGATAGAGTTGGGGTCCAAGAGGCAAGAGAGAGTGCACAGGCCTTGAGCTAAGGAGAGAGATCTAGGTGGACAGTCAACTGCACCCAGGCAGTGGTTGAGGCACAGGCATTAATAGGGTCCCCCAGGGAGAATGTGTGGTGTGGGGATGGTCCTGGTTTGGCAGAGGACTCGGAATACAACCTGGTAGAATACAATAGTTAAAGGATAGAAAGGAAGATTTTATGGCAAAGAAAAATGAAGGAGCAAGCAGAAAAGAGGGAGGAAAATGAGTGCATTTCAGTCAGGTTTGTTTACCTACCCTCTTAATTTCTGGCAGAGCCCTGATTTTGTTCTGCGTTCCACCCGTCCTCCAAGTGGCTCATGGGCAAATCCTGGTTAGTCCAAGCCAATCAAGCTTCCTTGCTAGGGACTGTGGCATAGTGTTTCAGTAGTATTAGCAGTACCTGTGATTTTGATCAGATGTTCAAAATATTGTTTACAATCATCAATGTTTTGAAATTAGTTGAGTTACTAGACCCACTCCAAGATCTTGTTAGTTAATACATTAACAAAGGATACACAAAAATAAAATTAAAAGAAGTATATACATGCTACAGCATGGGTGAAACTTGAAGACATCATGTTGAGTGAAATGAGATAGACATAAAAGGACAAATACTGTGTGAGCTCACTTACGTGGAAAAAAACCTAGAATATACAAATTCAGAGAGACAGAAAGCAGATTATCGGGTAATAGGGGCAAAGTGGACATGGGGGATTAGGAGTTAATGCTTGATGGGTACAGAGTTTCTGTTTAGGGTGATGGAAAAGTTTTGTTAATGGATGGTGCTGATGGGAGTACAATAATATGAATGTAATTAACACCACTGAATTGAATACTTGAAAGTGGCTAAAATGGGAAATGTTATGTTTTATATATGTTAACACAATAAAAATTTTAAAAGAAGCACATTTATGACTACATCACACATTTTAAAAAATATTATAACAGCTGTATTTCAACATAATTGGTTTCATTGTAATTGTACATATATTATTTTGTGCATTTAAAAACATTATTCACCAGACTGCCAAAGGGGTCCATGGTGTGAAAAAAGGAAAGAGGAGAGATTTGTGCAGTGGAGAGGGGAATGTAGTGTCTGGGGAATGCTACTTTGTAGAACACAGAAGAAGCTTCTAAATTGAAATACTGAAAGGGCAGAAAGGGAATTTTGAAATCCAGTGTCCCTGAGGAGGCTGGAGGTTTTGGGATCCAGGACTCAGGTGGAGGGATTAAGTAGAGGAAGGAAATTTTCCCACAATAAAAGGGAGGAAAGATGAGTGTAGATAAAAATAAGTGTTTCGGTGGGGTGGGAGTGGGGGAGCAGGAAGTTGAGGGGACTTCTGCTTCATGACTTCTATTTTCACTGGTAAGTAGGAGTGAAGTTATCTGCCAAGAGTGAGAATGAGAGGCGAGGTAGATAAAGGTAGGGAATGGAAGAGAGGGCTGACAAGGACATGTAGAGGGACTACCAGCCCAGAGAGTGGGGAGGGGTAGGAGAGGTTAGAGACCACCAGGTTGTCACGGCAGCAGACTGCCTGCATGTACAATGTCTCCAGCAGTGCTCAGCTGCCCAAGTGTAGGATAAGGGAGCAGAAAGTCAGCTAGAGCCAAGACTGGGGGATTTTATCAGGAGGATGAAGTGAAGATTAGGGAAATAAAGGAGGGATGGGCTGGATGTCCAGGCTGTGTGGAGAAGCACGTGAAGCTAGGAAGGGGCTGCTAACTTGGGAGAGTGAGATAAACAGTGGGAAGAAGAATGGGACAAAGGGAATGGAAAGTGGAGGTGTGCGAAGTGGGAGTGAAAGAGTGAGCCAGTCAAGTTCATGGTTCAGGAGTAGTTCTGTGGGATGGCTGACCATAATGCGAAGGCTGATATCAGAGTCCCCTTGGATGAAGATGAGGCTTGGTGTGGAGAGGAAAGTCTTTGGAGAATGTGCAAGAGTGATTTGGAAATAGGTGGATCATTGGAATAAGTAGTAGAGTGTTGGGAAGTGGGACACCATGCGCCTCAGAGGAGGAGGAGGGTTTTTCAGCAATGGTTTAAATGTAGCAATAAGGAGGCATTTGCAAACCAGCAGAGGCCTTTTTGGTTTTTATCACAATGAAGGGCATAGGCAATACTGGCCTTTGGTACCTAGAGAATGGAGATGCTAAAATGTCCTGCAGTGCACAAAATAGTCCCACACAGTGATGCCTTGCCCTTCCCAAAATGCCAGTAGTGCATCTCTCTCATTTTGCAGATAAGGAGACTGAGGTCCAGAGAGCTGAGATATGTACTTCCTTTTTAGATCTTCTGTTGTCTGATATTGTATTAAGATTTTGTTGGGAAGCGGCTGTGGCTCAATCAGTAGGGCTCCCGTTTACCATATGGGAGGCCCCGGGTTCGGTTCCCAGGGCCTCCTGGTGAAGGCAAGCCCGCCCGCACGGCGTGGTTAGCTGACCCAGCGAGCACAAGCAGCAAGGGGGGGATAAATGAATAAATAAATAAAATCTTTAAAAAAAAAAAGATTTTGTGCCTACAGTCACGGTGGCAGAAAATACTGGTTGGGTCGAGTACAACCCTTCTCCCTAGTCATCTCCCAGTGACTGGTCTATGGTTACCACATTTCTGGCTAATGAGATGTAAGCAGAAGTCATGAAGTGGGACTCCTGGGAAAGCTTTTTCAAAAGGGCAAGTGAGGGGAGTCAATGTGGCTCAGTGGTTGAGCACTGGCTTCCCATATACAAGGTCCCGGGGTTCAATCCCCAGCCCCAACACCTAAAAAAAAAAAAAAAAAGACAAGTGAAGCTGGCATACTTCTACTCCCTGGAACTTGTTTCAGCAGCATTTTGTGCCCCTGAGTACAAAAGCCACACATTGATGGTGCCCCAGGCCTAGATTGCACACCTCCAGGTTTATCATGTAAGAAAAATAAACTATTATTTATCTAAGCTACTGGTCATTGCAGCTGAATGCATTCCCACCAGATAGAGTTATAGGGTCAATTACTAACAGATCCGAGGCTAAAACCCAGACCTTCTCTCTGACAATCTAATATTCATTCTTGTACAACAGTGGTTCTCAAGCAGCATCAGCATCACCCAGGAACTTATTAGAAATGAAAAATTTTAGATCCCACCCCAGACTGTCTAAATCAGAAACCCTGTTGGTAGGGGCCAGCAATCTGTTTTTTATTTTTTATTAATATCTCCACCCCCCCAGATGTCTCCCTCGTCTATTTGCTCACTGTTTTAGCTCATTGTCTGCTCGTTGTTCTTACTCATTGTTTTTTATCATTATCTGCTCATTTCTTCTTAGGAGGCACTGGGAACCGAACCTGGGGCCTCCCATGTGGGAGGCGGGTGCCCAACTGCTTGAGCCACATCTGCTCCCTGCTTGTTCTTTTTGTTGTTGTTGTTGTTTTTGCTCACTGTTTGCTTGTTGTTTTTGCTCAATGTCTGCCTGTTGTTTGCCTGTCTTCTTTTTATTTATTTATCCCCACTGCCCCATTGTTTTTACGCTCGCTGTCTTGCTCTCTGTGTCCATTCGCCATGTGCTCTCTGTGTCAGCTTGCCTTCTTTTTTTTTTTATGTTTTTTTTGTTTTTTGTTTGTTTGTTTGTTTGTTTGTTTGTTTTTTTACCGGGAAGTCCCAGGGATCGAACCCGGGTCCCTCCATATGGGAGACGGACGCCCAACCAGTTGAGCCACATCCGACCCCTCAGCTTGCCTTCTTGTCTTCTCTTTAGAAGGCACCAGGAACCAATCCTGGGGCCTCCGATGTGGGAGAAAGGTGCTCAATCTCTTGAGCCACCTCAGCTCCCTGGTTTGTTGTGTCTCTCCTCTGTCTCTTTTTGTTGCGCCAGCTCTCTGCGCAGGCCAGCTCTCCATGTGGGCCAGCTTACTGTGTGGGGCCGGCTTGCTTTCACCAGAAGGCCCTGGGAAACGAACCCGGGACCTCCCAGGTGGTAGTTAGGAGCCCAATCGCTTCAGCCACATCTGCTTCCCCTGTCTGTCTTCTTTAGGAGGCACTGGGAACTGAACCTGACACCTCCTATGTGGGAGGCGGGTGCCCAACTACCTGAGCCACATCCACTCCCCCCAAAAATCTTTTTTAATGAGCTCTCCAGGAGATTTCTTGTACATCTAGAGTTTGGGAACCCCTGCTGCTCGTAGCCATGCTCTTCACTGCTTGGTCCTGGGTTGCAGCATCAGTAAACCTGGGGGCTTGTTAAAAATAACGAATCTCACTCACACATCTGCGGCAATTGACTTTTTTTCTCCATCTAGTCCATTTATTTGAGGAATTAAAAAATTATTTCTAAAATTAAAAACTATTTCTGGGGAGTGGATGTGGCTCAAGTGGTTGAGCACCTGCTTCCCACATGGGAGGTCCTGGGTTCGATTCCTGGTGCCTCCTAAAAAAAGAACAAATAACAAGCAAACAAATGAAAAAACCAACTCAGGGGAGCCGGTGTGGCTTGGTGGTTGAATGCCAGCTTCCCACATACGAGGTCCTGGGCTCAATCCCCAGCCCCAGCACCTCAAAAAAAAAAAAACAAAAAAAAAAAACACAACAAAAAACAAACAAAAAAAACTATTTCTGTAAAGAAAAGAGTATACCTCGGGGAGCCGATGTGGCTCAGTGGTTAAGCGCTGGCTTCCCACATACAAGGTCCCAGGTTCAATCCCTGGCTCCAGCACCTAAAAAAAAAAAAAAAAAGAATATACCTATGGTAATCCAGGCATAACCCCTACCTAAAAAAAACCTTTTTGTTTTGGAATAATTTCAAATTTTCAGGAAAATTGCAAAAATAATACAGAACAATACATAGAACTCCAGTGCCCCCATGCAGATACCCAGATTTACCAACTATTAGCATTTTGCTACATTTGTTGTCATTTGATCTAATTATATCTACCTATCATCCATATTTATTTATCTATCTATATTTACCCACCTGATCTATCTGTCATCTATGTGTCTATCTGTCTTCTAAGCATTTGAGAGTAGGTTGCATACATCATTCTCCTCTAATAATTAACACTGCCATGTGTATTCCCTTAGAGTAGGAACACTCACTTATGTAACCACCTTAAGGATAGTTCCAGTTCAAGGCCATAAATATGCAAATAAATGGACTAGATGGAGAAAAATATCAAGCTTAATAAATTTAACATTGATATTAGACATACAGTCCATATTCCAGTTTTTTCAATTATCCCAATAATGTCCTTTTGGGCATTTTCTCCTCCATTATTAGGTCCATTGTCATTGTCTCTTTAGTCTTTCTCTCTTTAAATTGTGTTAACATATATACAACAAAAGTTTCCTATCCCAAGCACTCCAACACATACAATTCAGTGACATTAATCACATACCCATTGTTGTGTTATCATCACCATCATGGCCAGATGACTTTGACAAGGGTACCAAGACCATTCGATGAGGAAAGAATAGTCTCTTCAACAAACGTTGCTGGGAAAATTGCAAATCCATGTGCAATAGATTGAAGTTGTCCCTTTACCTATATTAAAAAATGAACTCAACATGGATCAATGACCTACATATAAGAGCTAATACTATAAAACTCTTAGAAGAAAACAGGGGAAAATTTTCAGGATCCTTTTTTTCCTTAAAGATTTACTTTATTTCTTTATCCTCCCCCCACCCACCCTGCCCGTTGTTCGCGCTCGCTGTCTGCTCTCTGTGTCCATTCACTGTGTGCTCTCTGTGTCTGCTCATCTTCTCTTTAGGAGGCACCAGAAACTGAACCTGGGACCTCCCATGTAGGAGAGAGGCACTTAATCACTTGAGCCACCTCAGCTCCCTGCTTTTGTTGTGTCTCTCGTTGTCTTTCTTCTTTGTGTGTCCTTGCTGCGTAATCTTGTTGTGTCAGCTCTCCATGCCTGCCTGTTTTGTCAGCTCACTGTCTTGCTCATCTTCTCCAGGAGGCACAGGGAACCGAACCCGGGACCTCCCATGTGGTAGGTGGGAGCTCAATCGCTTGAGCCACATCTGCTTCCCTGGCGTTGGATACTTAGACAAGACTCCAAAAGCACAAGCAATAAAATGAAAAACAGATAAATGAGACTTCATCAAAATGAAAAACTTTTGTACATCAAAGGACATTATCAAGAAATTGAAAAAGCTACAGAATGGGAGAAAATATTTGGAAACCATAAGGGTTTAATATCCAGAATATATAAAGAACTACAACTCACCCCCCCCACACACACAAAAACAATTAAAAAAAATGGGTAGAGGTCTTGAATAGACATTTCTTCAAGAAGATATACAAGTGGCCAAGAAGCACACAAAAAGATGCTCAACATTGTTACCCATTAGGGAAATGCAAATCAAAACCACGAAGAGTTCCATTGTAGCAGAGCAGAGCAGCCCCAAGGCCACTGCCTGGCCTAGTAACCTCTCACTCTGGGAGGAGCCCCATTGGTGGCATTTGCCAGGGAGGACAAAAAGGTCATCACCGAGATGGTTTGGGAACAGTAAAATGGTTCAGTGTAAGAAAAGGATATGGTTTCATCAACAGGAATGACCCCAAGGAAGATAAATGTGTATATCAGACTGAAAAGAGAAGCAACCCCAGGAAGAAACTTCACATGGTAGAAGATGGAGAGACTGTAGAGTTTGGTGTTGTTGAAGGAGAAAAGAGTGCGGATGTGGAGGTGGCAAATGTTCCAGGCTCTGCTGGAATTCCAGTGCAAGGCCGTAAGTATGCAATGGACCAGAATCATTATAGACGTTATCCATGTCACAGGGGTCCTGCATTTAATCACCAGCAGTATCACCAGAACAGTGAACTGGGTGGGAAAAGAATGAGGGATCAGAGGGCCCCCAAGGCCAGGCCCAACAGCGCCAGGCCTCAGGTGGGCTGCAGTTCCCACCCTACTACACGCTGAGACCCTGTGGCTTCCACCACAGTATTCCAACGCGCTGGTGCAGGCAGGAGTGAAGGAGGGTGCTGACAGCCAAGGGAGCAGGAGAACAGGGCAAACCAGTGACAAGGAATCTGTACTGGAGTTTTAGGCCAGGATGCCACAGGGCCGTCCTCACTGACAACAGCCTCGAGGAATCGCCAGTGAAGAGGATAAGGAGACTCCAGGAGATGAGCCCCAGGTCAGCCGCCACCTCAACGTCAATTATTGAGGCAGACATCCAGAAAACCCCAAACCACAAGAAGGCAAAGAGGCCAAAGCAGCAGATCTACCGGCTGAGAATTCTGTGCAGGGCCTGAGCAGGGAGGGGCTGAGTAAATGCGGGCTTACCATCCAGCTTAGTCATCCAAGAAGAAGAAATGGATATAAAATTCCAGCAATAAAAAATGGGCAAAAGATTGGAGCTGAAGACCTTATTGCTTAATTTTTGTCCATTGACTAGATAACTAGAACTACCTGCATTACCTGTGTGGCAAGGTTTTTTGTTTGTTTGTTTGTTTTTTTAAACTAAAGATGGCCTTTTTGGTAATTACAAATGTTGTTTTTGTTGTTGTTGTTTTGTTTTGTTTTAAAGCCTGTTTTTCTCAATACTCTTTTAAAGGTTTTTAAATTGTTTCATATCTGGTTAAGTTGAGATTTTTAAGAACCTCATTTTTAATTTGTAATAAAAGTTTACAGCTTGATTTTTTTGAAAAAGTCAACAAACTGCAAGTACCTTTAACAAAAAACACAATATGCCACTTCACACCCACCTGGATGGCTATTATTAAAAACTAGAACTAAAACAAAACCCATAAAATAACAAGTGTTGGTGTGGATGTGGAGAAATTGGAACCTTTGAGCATTGCTGGTGAGAATGTAAAGTGGTACAGCCACTGTAGAAAACAGTTTGGCAGGTCCTCAAAAAGTTAAACATAGAATTATCATATGACCTGGCAATTCCACTATTAGGTATACAACCAAGATAACTGAAAACTGGAACTCAGACATATACTTGTACACCTGTGTTCATAACAGCATCATTCACAATAGCCAAAAGGTAGAAACAACTCAGGTGCCTGTCAACAGATGAATGGATAAACTAAATGCAGAATATACGTGCAGTGGAATATTATTCAACCATTAAAAAGAATGAAGTTCTGATACATACTACAATATGGATGAACCTTGAAATCATTATATTGAGTGAAATAAGCCAGACAGAAAAGGACAAATACTGTATGATTTCGCTTATATGAAATATCTAGAAAGGGCACATTCACAGAGACAGAAAGTTTATTAGAGGCAACCAGAAAATGGGGGTGGGGTGGGGGAGGGGAGACTGGGGATTTATTACTTAATGGGTACAGAGTTTCTTTCTGGGGTGATGGAAAAGATTGAGTAATTGATGGTGGTGATAGAGCACAAAATTGTAAAAGTAATTAATGCCACTGAATTGTACACCGAAAATAATTAGGGCGGCCTTTTTGCTAGATAGCTATGTTACCACAATAAATTTGGGAAACAAAACAAGACAAAACCAGAACCTCAAGTCTCACCCAGACTTACTGAGTTGGAATCTCTTCAGGAGATTCCTGGGTTTCCTGTATGCACATTAAAGTTTAAGGAGCACTATTCTGCTCCTTATTTATTTTCCCTATTGAAGCAAGAGCTCTGAAAAGATGCATAACTGACCAGGCTGAAATTACACACTCAGGAATCAGCTATTCACTACACCCTGCGTAATAAAATCTAAACATTTAAAAATTCAAAAGATGTACTCCACAATTGGACTCTTATACTTTTGATTATGGACATTTAAAACCTTATAAAAGGGGGACAGATGTGGCTCAAATGGTTGGGCGTCTGTCTACCATATGGAGGGACCCGGGTTCGATCCCTGGGACCTCCCGGTAAAAAAATAAATAAATAAAAATAAAACCTTATAAAAAGTAGATAGTATAATTGCACTCCATGCACCTCACTCTTGATTTTAAATGAAAAACTTAAGTATAAATTTGAGAATACTCTTTCGGGAGCCACATGAAGGCTAAGACAAATTTGCATAAGTCATCAGTGCTCTGCAAAAGAAATCACTTGATGTTTTTTGCTTTTTTTTTAACTAGATGGTTGTGTTTTTAATATCTTTATACCCGTTGGAGAAAGGATAGGGGGCTATTTAAAGTTTTTGATTTTATGTATTTTTGTGCATCCACTTTTTAATACCATTTATTGGAATTTATTTATTTCATAATGATATTTCGGTGATTGTCCTTAGTTCATACATATATTCTTCCTAATGCCATGTCCATCTTCATAGTTGTTAATAGCTACAGTTTCAGCCACAAAATATATGAGCTTAGCTTTCATTTCAGTCTGCCTCAGAAACATATTTTCCTGTAAATGCTTTCCTTAAGATGTATTTAATTTTTTAATCTTGAAATACTTTAAATGTACCTTTTAGAAAAGAAGCTTTTAGAAAGGTAGAGCAATGTTTCTGTCATTTCCATTATCTATTATTTCCCTTTCCATAGAACAGAGATACTCTCTGCTTACCTTGTTGTCCTTTGTGCAATCGGATGTTGATTTATTGGAGGTACAGTGACAACATGCTAGAACTGGGCATGGAGATCAATTCTTAATTAAGCCTTCCCAGATTTCCCCCCACAAAGTTCACATAGAAATGATGGTATTGCATAATACTCTAAAGAAAGGGAAAGGAAGAAGCAGTTTGTGCGTGTGCGTGTATGTGTGTGTGTGAGGCTGCCTGGAGGCTCTAGCCATCGATAGCTAAATCCAGCCCACCTAACACCCATTTTAGGCACAGCAAGCTATTTCAATTTTTCATTTCATGGGTGAGGGAATTTAGGCTCTTTTCTTTTTCAAAAAATTTGCATGATCTACAAATAATAGTATTTATTATTATTACACATGGTCTGTATTTTCCTTTTATTGTGAATACTTGTTTTATTTCTCTTCTCCTTCTTACTGTAAGCATGATTTCTGTTTAACTTTGATATGTTTGTGTTGGTACTTTTGTCAGAGTTCTTTTTTTTTACATAATTCTTGCTTGCACAGTATTTTACTTAAATTTTGTTTTGTTGTGGTAAAAATGTATATTACATAACATTTTTGCATTTTAATGATTAAAATGTTTTTCTCCCCCTGAGATGGCTCCCTTGTCTGTTTGCTCATTGTTTTTGTTCACTGCCTGCTCGTTGTTTTTGCTTGTTATCTGCTCATTGTTTGTTTGTCTTCTTTAGGAGGCACTGAGAACCAAACCCAGGATCCCCCCATGTGGGAGGCAAGTGCACAACTGCCTGAGCCACATCCACTCCCAAAACGTTGTTTTTTTTTATTAAGGGAAGTTGGTCATTGTTAAGTGTACGATTCATTGGAGTTAATTATATTCACAATGTTGTGCAACCACTACCACTCTCCCTTTCCAAAACTTTTTTTAGCCTTGGAAACTCCCCTTTTTCCCCTCCCTAAAGCCCATGCTAAACCTCTAAATCTAGTTTCTGTCTCTATAAATTTGCCTATTCTAGATATTTCGTATAAGTGAGGTCATATAATATTTGTCCTTTTGTGTCTGGCTTATATTACTTGCATAATGTTTCCAAAGTTCATCCATGTTGTAGCATGTATCAGAACTTTATTCCTCGTTACGGCTAAATAACAAGGAGCATGGGATGCAGGGGGAATGGGAATCCTCAGGGAAGACTGAGGGTTAGAGAGAAGAGGATGAATCATTTTCAGATCTTTGGGCAAAATTTAGGGCTCTTTGGCCCAGTGTTTTTCTCACTGGCTCAGTTGTGGTTGGCAATTCCCGGGACCTCTTACTCTCCTCACCACCTGCTCTGACTGAAGCCTGCCGGGGCTGTGCTTCCTGAGCTAGGCAAGCCATTGCAAGGTTGTCATAGAAGAGCATATGGAGTTGGCAACTTTGTTTTACCCTGTAGGTGAGCTTCCAGTCAGGTCAGTTCTTGCTGTCCCCCTTGTCCAAATACTGTAACTTTGCAGGTCAGGCCTTGGAACTGCCATACCTTCTGCTGAGATGACATTTTGCTGTCTACAGATCCAGTTCATGCTTCATGACTATTATTTGATCTTGTAGGAAGTACAATGTTTGTAGTCACCCGTCTGTTTCCATTTAGATGCTAATGGTACCTTGTATAATATATCCATTGGGAAAATTTCCAAAGTATCAAGTATCAGAAATTCAGTTACAACAAGTCATTAGGTTCCTGATACCATAAGCTCTTCAGTGCTAAGAATCTTGGGATATCTTTACTTATGTCATGCATAAAAGGAGTTGAGAAAAATTCGGTTCTAGCTGCAGCAATGACATCTTTTTTTTTTCTTTCTTTTCTCTTTGGAAACTATATAGGGTTAAAGTCACAATTTTCCTGATCTGTGAGCCAATGTGGTGAACATGTGACTTTGTCCTGGGATATACTATTATTTGGTTGCAGCAAGTCTTTTAAAGCCCTCTTGTTAAAGGAAAGGTGGGTAATCGAACTTGAAGTCATTCTTTGATTTAGTCCACAAATATTTGTTGAACAGCCACAATGTGCCCAGGACCTCTGGTAGATATCAATGATACAGAGGTAAAAGCCCTGTCCCAGCTCCACAAGAAATACATTGGCTCATGGGGAAAACAAGGAAGTAGACCATTAGTTACAATATAAAGGTGTAATTGCCAGGAAGCAGTAAACTGGGGGCCAGCTAGGTGGGAGAAGATCACTGCCCCTTACAGTGGAAAAGCAGTAGCCCTTCATTGCCTTACTCCTTCCATTTTTTAAAAAGATTTATTTTATTTTACCTTATTATTATTATTTTCTACTTATCCCCCCCCCCCCGGCCAATGGTTTTCTCGTCTGTCTGTCTGCTGGCCTTCTCTAGGAGGCACCAGGAACAGAACCCGGGACCTCCCACACGGGAGTGGAGTGCCCAGCGCCTGAGCCACATCCGCTCCCTGAGGGCTGCGTCTGCTGGCTTGTGACATCTGCTCATTTTAGGTGTCTGCTTGCTGCCGTGGTGCAGCGTCTAGCTTGTTGCAGCGGGTGCCGTATCTGCTTGTCTTCTTCAGGAGGCACCAGGCCCAGAACCAGGACCTCCCATGTAGTAGGTGGGTGCCCAACTGGTTGAGCCACTTCTGCTTCCCGTCCTTCCATTTTTATCAGCATTGTTGAGAAAATAGACTTTCCAGGTAGAAACATGAATTTTCCAGATAACATAATAACACCAGGCTAGGTCCCATAACTTAAAACATTTAAAAATTATTTTTGATGGAAACATTTCTAAAACGCATTATTTACTTTTATCTTTTCTTAAATGGAATGCACTGCACAAAATCCAACCTTTTCTTATTGACTCAAGGTGTTTGCCATGAACACCAGCCTTTGTATTTTGCTATGTTGCCCACTGGTTCCTTTGGAACTATGTTCGTCCCTAAGCCAAATGGCCCCTAGTTGCTTTTGATAATTTTTCTGTCTTTTATTTTCTTATTGGGATGACAGCACGGGTCCTACCTGCCTTTTTATTGTCTTTTTTTTTCCTTTAAACATTTTTTTTTTAACTTTAAAAAGATTGTTTGTTTGTTTTTAGGAAGTACCAAGGATTGAACCCAGGACCTCATACATTTGAAGCAGGCGCTCAACCACTGAGCTATACCCACTCCCTAACTGTCTTTATTCTAAAGTTCCCAGTAGCCCTCTCCTTTCTCCTTTCTAATTTTTGTTAGTCTGGGAATTCATACATCTAAACAGGTTAGAATTTTGTTTAAAACAAGAGTAAGTAGTGCTCGCTTTGGCAGCACATATACTAAAATTGGAACGATACAGAGAAGATTAGCATGGCCCCTGCGTAAGGATGACACGCAAATTTGTGAAGCGTTCCATATTTTTGTGTATTAGGTTTCTGATTTAAAAAAAAAAAAAAAAAAGAGTAAGTAGACTATGAGTCAAGCCTGATGGGCTTATCTTAAGCATATGAACCTGACCACCCAGAGTGCCCTATTCTTTCCTGACTCTTCAGCTCTGACCTGAAGGACGAGAGAGGGGTGAGCCAGGTGGAAGATGTGAGGTGGGGATGAGAGACCCCAGAGGAGGAAGCGTGCAGGGGAAGCCTGGGAGGCCAGCATGTCACTTGTGGAAGGGCCTGAAGAAAGCCCAGCGTGCCTGGAGTAAGACAGCTAAGGAGAGGGGTGGTGCAGAAGGGGCAGGGCTCCATTGTCAACGTCTTCTGGAGGCAGCATCTTCCAGAGAAGAGAGAGTCACGTCAGAAGTCAGAGGAAATAGCGAAGTCTCAAGATCAGTTGAAGCACGTGATCCTCCAGATTCCCAGTGGATCTTAAGTTTTATTTATCTAAGTGCTGTTTGCTTTGGAGAACCATTGGACCAGTCAGGCTTTGTGGGGAACACACACACACACAAACTCAATTGTGTAATATGATCCTGTGTTACAGTGAGAAAAACATATTCAGTTTCATATTTCCTGTATTTGCAGAAATTAGTTCTGGTGCAAAAGTTAATTTAATGTATAACTTTCAGGAATTAGATTTTTCACAAATATTTGTGTGTGTGATTTTTTGGCATTAAAAAAGATCTTTTAATTTGGAAATAATTTCAAATATACAGAAAAGTTTTAAGAATAAGAATAGTAAAAAGAACACTCATGGGCCCTGAACCTCAGATGCTTCCCCAGCACCGCAGCCCAGTACGGCTGGCGTGGAGCGGCATAAGGGCACCGTCCAGGTGTGGGGCCAGAGCATCTTCCACGGGGTGTGGCCGGATGGTGGACAGATACCTCGCTTCTTGGTGCTGCCACTGCATGGTCTCCGTTCCCCCTCCTAGACGCTGGCAGAACTGGGCATGCTGCATAAGTGGGCCCAGGCAGACTACCAGGCCGTGGCCATTGACCTCCCAGGCCTGGGCCACTCCAAGGAAGCAGCAGTCCCTGCTGCTATTGGGGAGCTGGCTCCCAGCACCTTCCTGGCAACCGTGGTGAGGCCTTGGCGCAGGGCCCTCAGTTGTGACCAGTCCCTTGCTGAGCGGCACGTACTCCCTGCCCTTCCTTCTGGCCCCTGGCTCCCAGCTCTTGGGCTGTGTGCCAGTGGCCCAGATCTGTGCTGACAAAATCAATGCTGCTGCAGATGCCAGTGTGAGGACCCTGGCTTTGATGGTAAATGGAGACCAGGACCCTGTGGGCCTGAAGCAGCTGTCCAGCCACTGGGTGCTGGCCATGGAGAGGACAGGGCACCCTTGTTACCTGGACAAGCCCAACGGGGGCATGCGGGGCTGCTGGAGTTTCTGCAGGGCCTGGTATGAGGCCCAGCCTGGCCGATTGGGGCTGGTATGCCTGCTTGCCTTGGGATCTCTCTCTCTCTCCCCGTCTCCATGGATGCTGGCTCATCAGGCACCTGCAGCAGGTGTGTGTGTGCCTGTCTCTCCATCTGTGTTCTTCTCTGTTGGGGCTGTCTTTTCCTCTTCCTCTTTCTCTTGCAGTGATGGGCTGAGGAGGTGAAACCAAGAGAAAAAAGCTTGGGAATTGAGGGATAAAATCTGGTGGAGGGTAATCTATTAGATGACTGTCTCCTCTAGGCTTTCCTGCTTTCCTCTTTCCTCTGCCAAATCGTCCCCTCTTACCAACTCCCAAGGCCACCCTGTGGGCCAGGTCTTAGTCCACAGATACATACATGCCCATAAGCATGCTCATGCATTTGGAGCCACCCGTGGTCCCAAACACAGTGCCAGACAGACATGCTCATTCTCATGTGCAGCCGTGCACACATGCACATACATATGAATACATGGGCCTGCACACAAGCATTCACAGTCACGTGTATGCTCCCAATTGTGCAGCATTTGTCTGGGAAATACTGGGAAGATGGGGAGCCAGCCCTTGAGGGAAAATCCCTACTGGGTATGGGGAATGGCCAGCCCTGGACTCCACTCACCCACAGCTTGCTGGTTCCAGCCTAGAATTGTCCCCCAAAAGAGAAGGCTCCTAGATCTCCCTGCTTTTTCCCATCTTCTAAGCCCTCCCTGTTCCCCTGGGGTTATCTGGTCTCCATCATTCAGCCAGTCTTGTTTCCTGCTCTGAGGTTTAGGAGGTGGTGAGATGGAGAGTGGAGGTGAAATTAAGTGATGCGGTCAGGAAAAAAAAAGAACACTCATATACTCTTTTTTCAGATATACCTATAATTAACATTTTCCTTCATTTGTGCTCTCTCTTGCTCTTTCTTTCATACACATTTTTTTCTAAACTATTTGAGATTTATATATGTACATCATAGCCCCTTACCACTAGTATTTCAGTGGGTATTTCCTAAGAATAGAAATATTCTCTTAAATAACTACAGTGCAGTTGTCAATTTCAGTATATTTAATGTGATACTACCTTGATCTAATCTACCATCTTATGAATAATTTTGTCAATTGGCAAATTGTTTTTTATAACAGTTTTTCCCTTCAGTATGGATCCAGTCAAGATCAAGTATTGAATTTAGTGCTCAAGTTCCTTTAGCCTTCTTTAATCTGGAACATTTCTGCAGCCTTTCTATGATACTTTTGAAGAGTGCAGTCCTTCCTCTCCTTTTCCCCTGTCTCCTTTTTTCCCTAGGATTAAAAAAAAAAATTAGGGGGCGGATGTGGCTCAAATGGTTGGGCGTCCGTCTGCCATATGGAGGGACCTGGGTTCGATCCCCGGGACCTCCCGGTAAAAAAATAAATAAATAAATAAATAAATTAGAGTAGTTGTAAATTTTCAGAAAAAGCACACAGAAAGTAGTTTTCCCTATTATTAACACTTTGCATGTGTTCAGTACCTTTGTTACAATTGATAAAACAATAATAGTATTATAATTATACTATTAACTATGGTCTGTAGACACATATTTGTTTTAAAGCAATAAATCTATTTTTAAGAGCTAAATTAAGTTTGAGGGATGTTAAGAAAAGAGAATATTTATTTATTTATTATTTTCTATGCATGAAAATAGATTTATGAAGTTTAGGTCATGGTGTGAAAATGAAGACAACATCTAATCAATTGTATAATCACATTATTCAACTCACTTTATAGGGTACTAGTTCTTAAATTAGCTATAGGGAAATAGGCCTTTCTATTATCTTAATCTAATCCCTGTTATATGCAGATTTAAAAAAATGCCTTATAATTGCCTTGCTTAACCTTACCAATTGGATCCAAACCAATATTTTATTTAATCCATAATTACTTTCTAATAAGGGGGAAGCCTTCATATCTGGGGTAGCTGGTGACACTGAAGGCCCCTAAGGAGTCACGCCTCCCAGCATTCCTGCCCTCCTGTAGCTCTCTCCCAGCTTAAGGCTGGACTCGAGCCTGTGACTTGCCTTGGCCAATGCATGAGACACAAGCTGGGAAGGCTAAGTGCCGGCGCCTGAGGCGCGCCCTCTTGGAACACAGGCCTAGGACTGCTCTGCCAGGAAGCCCATCTAGTCTGCTGAAGGATGGGGAAGTCACGTGGAGAAGAACGGGGGTGCGCCAGCCACCAGCCGGCACTGACTGCCAGACCCGTGAATGAGGCCAGCTTGGCCTTTCCAGCCATTCCAGCCATCACCTGACTGTGATCGTCCAAGTGAGCTCAGGCGAGACATCAGCAGGCTTGGCCAGTCACTCCCAGAATCAAGAGAAAGGAGAAAGCTTTATTGTTTTATGCCACTACGTTTGGGGGCGATTTTTTATACAGTAATCATTGAAACATTATTATTTTTACCTTGCTCAAATTTAAGCTTAACATCAAGCTCAAATAGAATTATGATCAGTGGTTGGATGTTTTACTCTGTAAATTACTCTGTGGAAAAATCTTACAGATGGAATGGAAAGGCTTATTTTAATCTGTTGGTAAAGTAAACTTGAAGTTAATAAGACGAGTTACAAATCTACCCGAACTTTTCCCAATTTCAAACACTTTAGATTACTGTGTTATAAATATTATGGTTTATGCTATACATTTCTCCAAAATATTTCTCTCATAAAAGTAATAAGTTCTCACTGAAGAAAAATGGAAAATACTGAAAAATTTGAAGATAAATTAAAAAATAGATCAAGCATTATTCCACAATCCAGAAATCTACTGATAAGCATTTTGGTGCGTTTATCTCTGAGCAGTTTTTCTGTGCAATATTTACTATTTTTTCATACTTAAGATTAGGTGGGGTGAGGGGGCAAGTGTGACTATAAAGGGGCACACTAGGGGACCTTGTGATGTTGGCACTGTTAAGTGTGTGTGTGTTTTTTTTAAGATTTATTTATTTACTTTTATCTATTTTTAGCCCCCCCTCCCCCGTTTTTGCTGTTTTTGTGTCCATTCACTGGGCAATTCTCTGTGTCTGTTTCCTGTCCTCTCTTCTCATCCTTCTCCTGTCTTCACAAGGGTTTGATCCTGGGAACCTCCAATGTGGGAGAGAGGTGTTCTGCCACATGTGCCACCTTAGTTCCTGGGTTTTTTTTTTTCGGCGCATCTCGTCTTGGCTCTCCCTTGTGTCTTATCCTGCTATGTCATCATCTTGCTGCATGGCTTGGTGGGGCCTGGCATGCCCGCACGCGGGGCCTGATGGCTCCTCTTCTATATTTTTCTTTATTTTTACCGGGAGGTCCCAGGGACCGAACCCAGGTCCCTCCATATGGGAGACAGACACCCAACCATTTTGAGCCACATCTGCCCCCTGTTAAGTGTCTTAATTGTGGTGCTGGTTACACAAAGCTGCACATATAATAAAATTACATAGAGCTACACAGACACAAATAAGTGTGTGTATAATGAGTGAACTCTGAATACACTCTATGGATTATACCAATATCAACTTCTTGTTTTTTTAAAGATTTATTTATTTATGTCCCCCCCCCCATTGTTTTGCACTCGCTGTCTGCTCTCTGTGTCCATTCACTGTGTGTTCTTCTGTGTCTGCTTGTCTCCTCTTTAGGCGGCACGGGGAACCGATTCTGGAGTGGGAGAGAGGCGCTCAAGCTCTTGCACCACCTCAGCTCAGCTCCCTGGTCTGCTGTGTCTCTTATTGTCTCTCCTTTGTGTGTCTTTTTGTTGTGTCATCTTGCTATACACCAGCACTCCGCGCCGGCCAGCTGGCCTTCACCAGAAGGCCCCAGGAATCAAACTCTGGACCTCCCATATGGTAGACAGGAGACCAATTGCTTGAGCCACATCTCCTTCCATTAACTTCCTGGTTTTGACATTGTATCATAGTTGTGCAAGATACTGACATTGGGAGAGGCAGGAGACCTCCTCGTACTTTTCTTTGCACCTTCCTATGACTCTGTACTTATTTCAAATAAAAAGTTTAAAAAAAAATCAGGCTGTAGCTAGAATTTTGTGCCCTACATTTCCCCTTTATATTTTTTACCTAATTGAAATAGAACATCCAAATTTCATATCCATGGGTCTTGATTATGCTCAAAAACAAAAACAAGGTAGCATTATTCACCATTGCCAAAAGTTAGAAACAACCCAGGTGTCCATCAACCGATGAATGGATAAACAAACTGTGGTGTACTCATATGATGGAATATTACGCAACTGTAAGAAGAAATGAAGTCGTAAAGCATATGACAACATGGATGAACCTGGAGGGCATTATGTTGAGCAAAGCAAGCCAGACACAAAAGGACAAATACTGGATGAACGCATTACTATGAGCCAAATATATTGTGAATCATATTGTTTGATTCAAAAAAATTTTTATTTGTATCCAGTACATTTAATTGAAAAAATGTATATTCAGCTGTGCTTACTTTTTAGTTTTTAATTGTTTATATTTTCAATTATTAATTGTACAAAATAAAGTAAAAAAAAACAAAACAAGGTAGTGGATGTAGCTCAGTGGTTGTGCACCTGCCTCCTATTTACAAGGTCCTGGGTTTGATCCCCAGTATCTCCTAAAAAAAAAAACAACCCACCTGTTTTAATATATTTTAGAATTAACTGCTAATTCGCTGATAATTGGAACTTGATCACAAGTAGTCATTCTGTAGGATACATAATTGTACATACTAATAGTATACATAATATATACATGCAAATACATAATTATAACACTAGCGAAATAATGTGAAATTGGGCCCCTGGTGGACTTAAGGTAGCAAAGGGAATGTTACAGTTGAGGGTGGGGAGGAGGCCCCATCCGTGCTCAATCAGGAACGATCCATGAGGACTTTGGGGGAGGGAAAGAAGAATCTGCTGGGCAAAGCTGGGTCAGCGTGGCTCAGGGCAGAGCAGGGCAGGGCAGGGCAGGGCAGGACAAGGCAGCCCAGATTCCTGAGAAAAAGTAAAGAGCAGGCTGTCGCCGTGCAAGCAACAGTGTCTAAGAATCCACCTTAAGCAGGTACAGAAAGGAGCAGTAGGGCCTAGAAGAGAGTCCTGATAACAGATTTTGCCAAATATTGGTTGGAGAAAGAGTTTGGGAACAGGAGGGAACAGAAGGTGGGAGCTTGGGGTTTGGCAGTGCCATTTTTGGAGAAAAGTCCAGAAAGGGCCGGCTGATGGCTGGGGACTTGCCAACTGGTCTGCAGTGGCTCCCGTTCACTCACAGGATAAAGTCCCAAGGCTACATGGCGTAAAGGCCCTCCAACGTGCATCCTCTCCTGCCCCTCCCCCAGGAGGCAGCCTGTGAGCCCTTGCAGTTTCCAGAAGGCACGCTCCTGTGTTTAGGCCTCCCTCTTCTCTCAGGTTCTCCTCCCTTTGCCCGGCACGCTTTTCCCGTGGGATGCCAGCACCTCACCTGCTTCCATGCCTACAAGGCCCTGAGGCTTTTGCTCGGTGAAGGCTTTTGTCATATCCGGGGTGGGGGTCTGCCTCTCCTTTGGCCTTCTCTCAGCCCTGATGGCCTTGCTTGCCTGGCATGAGCTCCCCACTCCCCAGACAGGTAAAGGGAACGATTGAGCTGTGGAAGGAAAGTGAACTCCACCTCACCCCCACCCCCGCCCAGCCTGGGCCTTTGCACATGCTGGCCCCTCTGTCTTCCCTCACATCTCCACTTTGAAAACTGTTCCTCATAATTCAAGACCCTGTCAAATTATAGCTCCTCTGTGAAGCCTCCTGACCCTTCCAGGAGGAGCCAGTGACTCATACTGCTGGATGCTTACAGCATTTCATTGAGCAAATATTTACTGGGGTTACCTGTTGTGGTGCTGCTGATGTACACTTAACACCTGGACTATTGCATTTCTGTGCAGAGGTCTTGTTCCCTGAGAGTCTTATGAGTCTTTTTAGATTCAGGACCTTAATTTATTCATCAAGGTAGTCCTGGTTCTGGTAAAAGGTTCAGGTACACAGTAAGCCCTTTATATATATATTTTAAAGATTTTATTTTTATTTATTTATTTATCCCCCCCTTGCTGCTTGTGCTTGCTGTGTCCATTTGTTGTGCGTTTTTCTGTGTCAGCTTGTCTCCCTTTGTTGGGTCGTCCTGCTGTGCTGCGTGGGCTGGCTTGCCTTCACCAGGAGGCCCCAGGAATCGAACCCAGGGCCTCCCATATGGTAAATGGGAGCCCTATCGATTGAGCCACATCCGCTTCCCCCAATATATCTGTTAAAAGCATGAACAAACTTTATTTCCAAGGAAATTGGTTTCCAAGAAATTCCTAAATCCATAAAGTGGAAGGCACATTAGAGGTTACCGCGTCCATCTCCCGGGATCTGCCTGTTCCAGGCAAGTCATTGCCCAGTATTTGCTTGACCAAGCCTGGTAGAGGGACTTGTGGTCCATGCTGCTGTGCATCCCACCCCGGGACAGCGGTGGCCATTCAGAGGTTCTTCTGGATGCTGAGCCAACACCTACCCTTCTGTCATTTCCCCCCTGCTGGTCCTCGCTCTGCTCCTGGGTATGTCATAGAGCAAGTCCACTCCCTCATATAGTTGACGAATAGACTCGGCAGTTATTGTGTCTTTTCCTGACTTTTCTCTTTCTAGGTTATATTAAAACCCACCTTCACCACTGGCTAGCTGGATGACCTGAGCCTCTCTTTCCTCTGAGCTTCAGTTTCCCCATTTGTAAAAGGGGAATAATACAGTACCTACCCATAAGTTTGCTGTAGGAATTATAGGAGGTCACCTATATAAAGCGCTTGGTGTAGTAAATGCTTAATAATAATTTCATATTATTTTGTATTATATTTTACATATAACAAAATTGGACAAGTATTTTTTCTTTAATTTTTTTATTTTGAAATAATTTCAAACTTACTGAACAGTTGCAAAAATATTACAAAACTCATACAGAACTAGCTAACATACCCCTCCACCACATATCCAGATCCACCAATTTTAGCTTTTTGCCACATTTGCCATATCATTCTAACATCCAGCTATCTATCAATCATCTATCTTCTGAACATTTGAGATGGACAACTTATATTTTGAGGCATTTTAATTAAAAAAATCAAAACAAAATATATAACCACATGCAAAAATTACTTTTGTGTTCATCATTCCATCCCTAGCCTTTCAAGTGTTCAACTACCCATCGCTTAAAGAGTTTTGTGAAAACACTTCATGTCCATTTATATTGGGTGTTAATTGTATATTAATATTCCACATTGTATATTAATTGTAAATATATCTTTTTAAAAAATTGCATGTTGATACAATTAATATATTGTAGAGCATTAATTTAGAATTTTAACTTTGTTGTTGTTTATGACATGAAAAATAGTAAGTTTACTGCCTAGCTTGCAATTTTTCTATAGCTCTAAACTTGAATCAAATATATCCACTTATTTATGAAATAATCCTAAACTCTCATACATGTCTCCCATAGTTTTCAGGTAGAGTAAACATCTGTAAGACAAAGGCATGCATTGGTCCCCACCCCCAAGCAATTACATGTCTTCTTTTTTTTTTTTTTTTTTTAAGATTTTATTTACTTATTCATTTATCCCCCCCTTGCTGCTCGTGCTCGCTGGGTCAGCCAACCACACTGTGCGGGTGGGCCTGCCTTCACCAGGAGGCCCTGGGAACCGAACCCGGGGCCTCCCATATGGTAAACGGGAGCCCCACTGATTGAGCCACAGCCGCTTCCCCTACATGTCTTCTTTTATATTGTTTTTCATTCCTACCCAATTGTTAATACTTACCTGTTGGGCTTCTTACCTCGGTTTCTCTTTCTGTTCACTCTTCTATTAATTTAAACCTAAAATTTATTTTTTAATCACTATACAAGTAATACAAATTTATTGTAGATCATTGAAAAATAGAGAAAACACAAAGAAAAAAAATGTACATAATACCACTACCCAGAGGTAACTCCTATTAATATTTTATCATACTTGTTTTCAGTCTTCATTCTCTCCCTCTTCCTCTCTACAATTGAATATATTATTTAAAAGTACTTTTTTTCACTTAACACTGAATGATTCCAATTTACTTTTCAAACCATTTCTAGCCTAGCTGTCCTAAAACACAGATTTCTTCATGTCACTTTCCAGCTCAAGAACCCACAATTGCAATTCAGGCTGCAGCACACTTCTGAGCACCTCTTAGATGTTGGGTATGGTGGGAAGAAGGTACTGATTTTGAGAAAGAGGACACAAGTTCTGTGTCCTTTTCTTACCAGCTGTGTGATCTTGGACAAGTTACTTAATTCCTCTGAACCCATTTCCCTATGATGATAAATGACAAAAATCCCTGCCTCAAAGGGCCCAGATAATTAAAGCATGTCAAAGTGCATAATGAAGGGTAAAATGCTATACAAATGGTACCACTGTGGGGAGCAGATGTGGCTCAAGCAATTGAGTGCGCACCTCCCACATGGGAGGTCCCGGGTTCGGTTCCCAGTGCCTTCTAAAGAAGACAAAAAAACAACAAGCAGACAATGAGGAAAAAAAACGAGTAGACAATAAGTAAAAACAAAAACGAGCAGGGGGTGGATGTGGCTCAGGCAGATGAGTGTCTGCCTCCCACATGGGAGGTCCCAGGTTCGGTTTCTAGTGCCTCTTAAAGAAACAAAACAAAACAAAAACAGACAATGAGCAGACAACAAGCAAAAAACAAAACAAAACAAAAAACCCAAACAATAACAAGCAGACAATGAGTACAAACAACAAGCAAAAACAATGAGCAAAACAGATGAGGGAGCCATCTCAGGAGGGGAAAAAATGGTATCATTGTTTTACCCCCCACTATAAACTTGGGAATTCCTCAGGGTAAGAACCATCGGGAAGGTTAGTGCCGTGCTACTTGGTCTACATTCTTAATAAATGCATGTCTAATTTATGAAAAATGAACAAATGTATTCCAGGTCTTAATTCATTTCTCCCTAGAAATGGGCACTCTGCAGGGAGACTCATGGGAAGTTAGATACTGACTAACGTGGCCTGTGGCTTGGCGAGAGACTTGATTTTTACTAGTTCACATGCAGCAATCAGGCCCTACAGAATCCAATTAAATTTATTAAAGATGGATTAGTAAATCAGAACTCTACTTCAAAATATTCCTGTTACTTTTCCAGGACAGCCCATTCCCCACTTAAGATACCAGAGAGGGCATGGACTGGGAGCAAGTGCAGGCAGGCCTTGTTGGAGGGTGTATTGTATGTTGGATTTTACCAGGTTCTCTGCACTGCAGAGTGCCCATATGTAGGGAGAGTTAGTACTTGTGACTGCGGGAGACCACAGGTAAGGCTTCATAGACTGACCTGCCAGCTCTTTGTCAGGTGTCTGTGCTTTCCAGGTCATTGCCTCCCACTGTTTGTGCTCATGCCTCTTTCCCTCCACCTCAACTCAATACGTCTTCCGCACTTAACATCCCTAAGTTTCCAATTGGCCTACACAGTCTATTTTTGGCTATGTGCTTCCTGCTGCTAGTTCTCTGACCCACACGTGCTCGAGGGTCACAGCACACTGCAGTGCTCTGGGATTATGACCTTTAAATGGCTACTTTTCTCTTATTGGCTTAGACAAAAAGAGATTCCTGGTCCTGGTTTGAGCGTTCTCTTTTCTCTCTCCGCTTTTCCTTGGCAGCCCTTGTGTCTCACCTGGTACAGTTACTTCTGCAGCTTTGCCTGTCTCTCAGACCGCAGGGATTTTTCACCACCAGCACCACCTGCTGCCCTGATTCCCAGAGGCCTCCCTCCCTCTCCACCTGGCCTCCGCTCTGCCCTCTAGTTGACACCCTTTGGAGTTTGCTGTCGGCCAAGAGCAGGGAGGGGCTACACTGGGGTGGGGTGAGGGGTGATCTGGAAATAGCCTTGGGGGAGGGGCCTGGCTCCGTGGCTGGCTTGAGGTGTTTGTCTGGGTTTAGGATGCCTGGTGCTGAGCAGTCAGAAAAATGAGGCAACTTGGGAGATCTAGTTCTTCCTCCGAGGGAGGCCCAAGTGCCCAGGGGTGTTCACCCTTCTGGGCTGGCAGTGTTCTCGTCTGGGAGTATAGCACCATCCAGACAGCTTTCACTCAAGACTGCCTGGGTGCTTCCTCCCTCCAGGAGCGCCACACTCCATTCTAGCTGGAGCCTTCCTGCAAGGGAGCGCCCTGGGATTGATTGTGGCCTGGAGGTGTGCCCACCGGCCACTCACGTGATAGCAGCCTTGCCACATCTGTCAGCTCATCATGCCCCACTTAGCACCAGCCACTTGAAAGGTTGGTACAGGGGCAGGAGCAGTACAGGGGAAGGCCCGGGGCCAGGTGCCCCGCGGTGCAGTTGTCAGTGGTAGAGCTGAGGAGCCAGGTACACACTGGTTTTCACTGAAACGATCTTCCCTACTGGGAGAAGTGAACACCGGCTAGGCTGACTCTTCCCCGAGTCAGCCCCTTGCAGACCCTGACGACCCATAGGGACAGGCTGGCTGCTGTGGCTGTGATGGTGACAGGCTTCCCTGTCTTCCCTTAGGTAGCCGGCGGCCCGGCTTCTAGCTGTACATTGGTCCTGCAAGGGAATCACTCACTTTGTTCACATCCAGAGCTTTATTAAAGATACATAGGGGAGTGGATGTAACTCAAGTGGTTGCCCACATGCTTCCCATGTACGAGGTCCTAGGTTCAATCTCCAGTACCTCCTAAAAAAAATAATAAAATAAAATACATATGGTACTGCAGGGGAAGCACAGAGAGATTGAGAGGTGATTGTTAAGGGGTAGAGCTCTTTTTGTCTGTTTTTTTTTTGTTTGTTTGTTTATTATCAATATTGTTATC
>JAKSZT010054479.1:763603-810428 GCA_026826555.1 Tolypeutes matacus | reverse complement strand
TCCACCCAAACTCTGGCCCCAGCCAGCACTCCCTCCTCAAGCCCTGGCCCCTTTGCCCAAGCGGGTTTCCCAGTACCAGGCCACTGCCCTTCCCTTCAGGCTCCCTGGGTCCCTGCTGGCCCTGGCCAAGTCGCTGGAGCACCTGGTAGAAAAAGACGTCCTTGCGGTCAGTGCCCTCGGTGGCGAACTCCTCCACGATGCCCTCGGGGCTTATACCATGCTCGGCGCACAGCTGTTTCCAGAACTCGAACCCAACTGGGGGGTGGGGAAGGGGACAGGCAGGAGAGAAAGAATCTGTGGGTCTGGGCAGGTTGCAATTAGGACTGGGCGTCTGAGTCCAGGGATAGTAATTCAAGCCTCAGGACTCGGTCATGTCTGAGAAACGGGATCTGGGGGACTGAGCAGGGGAGGGCCCCTCGGGGTTGGGCAAGTGAACACCGGGTCAGGGATGTCCCGCATTTGGGAGAACAACGATTCTGGGAAAGGCAGACTGAATCTCGGGTCCCACCGCGAGATCCTATAGAACCTAAGGAACCCGGCTGGTTGGAGGGACCGGAGGTTCGCTCACTCTGATTGCCGCACTGGCCCAACTGTAGGGTGATGATTTCCCTCGGCATCGTTCCTCGGGTACCCGCGCTGCAGCAGCTACCAGCAGCAAGGCCGCCGCTCGCAAGCCCGCTCGCTGCAAGACGCAGGCGCCAAACAACCTCCCCACCGCTCCCGGTCCCCGCCCAATGAACTTTCTCCGCTCCAATGAGTTCTAACGTTAGCGCTTCCTTATTCCTTTGGCTTCAGCAATGCAAACTGCGCGTGCGCTTCTCTGGAACTGGCTCAGAACACCTTGACAGTGAGGACGTCTCTTAACGCAGGGTCCTCTGTTTCCTCTGGGTGGAAGCGGGCCTGAGCCTCTGCGCAAGCGCACTGTGGAGGGAAGCCGAGTCTCCCGCCGAATCGCGCGCTTGCGCAGTTGGTGTTATTGTGACTCGGGCCGTACGGCCCCGGATGTTGTGGCGGCACGGGGGCGATGGCGGAGGCTGAGGGGCTGGCTGCGGCCCCAGGCCCGGGTTCGGGGCCGACTTTCCAGGGCCGTCGCACTATGTCAGGCTCCTGGGAGCGTGACCAGCAGGTTGAGGCGGCGCAGCGGGTGCTGGTGGAGGTGCTGGGACCTTACGAGCCTCTACTGAGCCGGGTGCAAGCAGCCCTAGTATGGGAGCGACCGGCCAGGAGTGCTCTGTGGTGTCTGGGGCTGAACGCGGCATTCTGGTGAGAGAACTGGACGGTCGGAAACCCTCCGAGTCGCGAATTGGCCAGGTTTCTCTAGAGCTGTATCTCTCCTTCCCTGTTTTTTTCGCTGCACTGACTTCTTCCTGTACTTGCCTAATTTTGCCTCACCTCCTTTCACCTTATCCCGCCTCCAGGCTTCGGCACCCCAGTTCTTTCCTGGGCCTTCCAGCTATCTTCCCTTCTTTCCCTGCTCCCGCCGCCCTGCCCTGGACATCTGGCAGGACTTCTGGTAACATATTGAGCTGTTCACGGTGGTCGAAAGCGCCTTTTTTTAAGCTAGGTAAAGCTGTGTCCCTCTAAGACTTTCATCATCTTCCTTTTTTTTTTTTTTTTTTTAACTCAAGTGTGGTTTTAAGACTCTCCAGAAGTTTTGGTAATTATTGTTGGGATAGAGACATATGGTCTTGCAAAGGTATCCAGAGGTGGGATAAAAAGCAAGCTTGAGCGATTTGAATTAGCATGATTAGATTTCCTCTCTTCCACTCAAGGAAGTTTGTGAAGTCTGAGCGTCAGTAAGAGCCTTCAAAGCTGCAACTCGAAAGAAAATTACAAGCTTTTTAAGAACAGTTATGAAATAATGATTCTTAAGATTTCACCCGTTTCAAAGCCACTTAACGACTGCATCTCCTCCCTGTCCCAAGGAATTAGAGCGGCATCTTTGGCCACGGATTATAGGCAAGGAAAGTGAGGATTAGAAATAATGTGTATAAATTTACCCGAACTGGAAAAGTGGCACTATAAACATGCTTTAAGAATCTGTATGTGGCATGCTTTGTGAAAATGGAACTGCTGTTGTTATTTGTCATCACCTAAAGAAAAATTTAGGACTAAATAGGATGTCAAGAATAGTTTGTATTTATTCACAACTGAGGAACTCTTACTGGTCATATTCAAATGGAACAGTCATGTTGGGCTCTTCTAAATTTGAGTGAGATAAACCTATTCTGGATTACCCTGAACTAGAGCAGAATTTGTTTTTTTTTCCCCTAAAAAACAGCCTTCCTCTCAAAATTCTTGCTCTTTAAACCAAAACATTTGTTGTCCTTTGTCTGGAAGAAGATGTTCAGTGAGTTGGAGCAGAACAAATAATTCCAGGTTCATGGACAGGAAAACACAGTGTTCAGCTATTAAGTTAATCCTCTCAGTTTGAAGAAGACCCAGGTTAAAGGTGTCACAAGCAGCTCTGGCGTTTGTTGCTTCCAGAGTCTTTAGCAAATTTGACGATAATATTTTTATACTGCATTCTTCTCTTATTTTCTGATAGTGCTTCTTCCTTGATCCCCAGGTTCAGGTTGCACTGTTGCACTCTGTCAGAAGCCCCTCAACATAGCATCTCATTCAGGAGCATTTTCCAAAATGATCTTTTCTTCCCTTCTTCCCACCCTCCCCCATTCCAACCCCTAACCCAAGCCCATCTAGTCAAAACTTCATTTGGTTTGGTACCCCTAGGAAGAAAGCAAGTTGGTCCTCATTAAATCAGTTTGTATCAAAGTATGACTAGCTGATTATACAAAAACTTTTTATCAGAATTTAAATGAATTTTAACCCAAGAGTTTTTAAAAATGCAAATCAATTGGTGGCATGCTTGTTTTTGAGGAGAGGACTCTCTAAGTGTCCATTACCTGAGAGAGGTTTATGAAGCAGACAGAATGTGGAGTTGAGGTCTGCACAAAAAGAGGTGCTCTGACAAGGACATGCCTTTAAATATTACAGTTAGTTTTAATTTACTGGACCCCAACAATTTTTAAGTTTACTAATATGTAATATTACTATATTACATGTATATTGTATATAACTAATACTATGTTTAGAATCTCACTTAGAACCCCCTTTTGTTCTCTGGGTCTCTTAAGCATTGTTGTGCTTGTTCTTTATCTTTGGCATTTCCCTGTAGTTTGCTTGCTGTGTTTCCAGAACACAGTTAACTGTTGTTAGTAGGTGGGGTAAGATACAGCAAAGTGAGAGTGTGACTCTTCAGACTGAAAAGAGCTGTTTGGTATGCCATGGGAAGGAGGCCAATTATGGAGAGGGCTCATACTTGAGAAAGGTTGTAGAATGACTGATCTGGTTATAAGGCCCCAGAACTTAGGGTGGTATGGCATTGGAGTTCACAGTTGTTAGTTTTGGGAAATGAGCTTCCGTGGAAGGTAGTTGGAGGTGTAAAGTGAAAGTTAGACTTCACGTTCCAGTAGTGTCATGTTGGATAATATGCATGTTGACATTTCACTTAGGGATGGCAAAGGGTGACTATTGAGTCTTTTTTTTATTTTTTTATTTTTTTTAATTTTATTGGGAGGTCCTGGGGATCGAACCCAGGTCCCTCCATATGGGAGACGGACGCCCAACCGTCTGAGCCACATCCACCCCTATTGAGTCTTTAATCTTAAATTTTTAGGAAAGGGAGGAATATCGTTAGGTCAGAGAGAAATTAAATCTGAAAGATTTTCTTTATTTGTTTTGAATAATGGTACATCATTAACTGAGGTATTTTCTTCATTTTGAGATATTAGATGTCTAGATAGGAGTACAAAAAATCGTTAGACTACAGGTAGGTAGCTCTCAACTTTCAGTGTTCAGTGTTGTCAATCATGGTTTTTCTGAATCTGTGAATATGTCCTCTTACATCATTAAAAAAAAAAAAAAAAAGGAAAACATAGATGGAAATAAATGCAGATATGGGCAGTAATATTTCAAGGCTCTTTTTTTTCAGATTCCAGAGAAACCATGGTGTCCATACCAGAGATCTTCCACCCTAGATTGCTTCTTGTTATTGATCTGTTATTATCTTGAGGATAATAACAGTATTGTCAGGCTTTTCCTTCCAGTAGCTTGTATTTTCATTAGCTGCAACCCTTTCTGTAAATGAGTGATTTGGGGTTAAGAATCAGCAAGGGTGTATCCTGACAGGATCAGAAAAGAACAGATTTGGTTAGCTGTTTGGCTTAACTCATGCTGTAGGGGTCAGGGAAGAGTAAAGGAGCCCTGGGAATGTGTGTGAACTGCAACCACACACAAGGTTCAAGCAGGGCAACATGACTACTGCACTCCTCTCCAGTTTTTTTTTTTTTTTTTTTTGGTGGGGGGCGGGGGTGGCAGGGAAGGTACTGGGCTAGGGATTGAACCCTGGACCTTGTATGTGGGAAGCCGTTACTCTTGGCTTCTTTGAGTTGGTTTTTTCATTTGTTTTGCCTGTTTGTTTTTGTTCTTTCAGGAGCACCGGGACTTCCCATGTGGGAGGTGGGAGCTGAACCACTTGAGCCACATGCACTCCCAAAAGGTTAATGCATTGTCATTGGCTAGGAGGAATGGGGAGTAATTGTTAATGGGTACAGGTTTCTTTTTGGGTTGATGAAAATGTTCTAATATCAGATAGTGATGATGGTTGCAAAACTCTGCAAACATTCTAAAAATCGTTGAATTAGACAGTTTAAAGGGCTTAATTTATGGTATGTGATTACATATCAATAAAGCTGTTAGAAAAGAAGTTCATACCTTTTAACCTAGATATTCCACTTAAAATAGTCAGTTATTGGTAAGGATAAAGATTTATGTCGGTGATATATGTTTCAGCTTTATTTCATTGCATAAAAAATTGGAACTATCTTAAAATTCCAACTAGAAAAGTTTTAAAAGACTAATGGTACATACACACGCACACAAACACACACATATATATGATGCAGTCATTTTAGAAGTTTTTGATGCTTTTTTGGTGATATGGGAAAACATGTCTATGTATTAAGTGAAAAACGAAGTGTCTAAACCAGGTATGTTATGTACTTCCATGGTGTTTATATATATGTGAGTTGTTTTTAAAATGAAGGGAATAACCTCTATTTTGGTATATGTATGTGGGTGATGAATTTTAAACTTTTTAATATGGGAAATTTAAACATATGTATAAGTAGAATATTATATACCACCATGTACCCAGCTTTAAAATATTTCAACTCATGGCCAACTGTGTTTCTTCTATACCCCATCTCTTCCTTTATTATTTTGAGGCAACTCCCAGATATTTCAGTGTATATCTGAAGAATAAAGACTTAACATACTACTACCATTATTACATATAAAGAATTGATTCTAGTCAGTGTTCAAATTTCCAGTTTTCTCATAATGTCATAAATGTTGGTTTTTAAAGTATAGTTTATTTGAATCAGGATCCAAATGAAGTCTACATATTGCTACTGATTACTGTCTTTTACAACTCTTTTACTCTATAGGTTCCCTGTCAATCTTTTTTGCCTTTGCAATTTATTTGTTGAAGAAACCAGTTGGTGCTGTAAGGTTTCCCACAGACTGGATTTTCTGATTGTGTTCCCATGGTTTAACATCTTCCCCTGTACTCTGTTTTTCCTGTGAATTGGTAGTTGGATCTAGAGGCTCTATCAGATTCAGGTTAAAAAAAAAAATTTTTTTTTGGCAAGACTTATTTCATAGTGATATACTAATGTATTTTATTTTCTTCTTTAGTTTTTGCTTCTGTTTTCTTAATTTCCCCCATAAACATGCTTGCTTTAGGGGGGCAGATGTGGCTCAAATGGTTGGGCGTCTGTCTGCCATATGGAGGGACCTGGGTTCGATCCCTGGGACCTCCCGGTAAAATTAAAAAACAAAACAAAAAAAACATGCTTGCTTTAAGAAATCAGAAAAATTAATACCATTAAGAAAAATGTAGGTCATGAGCCTACAATGAGTAGGAGCAGTGATGGGCTATGGCAGTCCCTAAATTGAATAATTCACATGTGAATATTCAGAGTTGACAGCATTCAGAGTTGTTTTTGCTAACTTGGAAAGTTCTAATGCTGATTATAGTTGCTGAAAAATGTTTTGCCTGTTGTCTTATGAAACTTCTATACTGTTATATCTTATGAATGTCTTGGCCCACATGCGTAGACATTGCAGGACTAAACTAACCCAGAAAAATCCTCCCTTGTTTTCCTTCTATCTCTGACCTATACCAATCTCAAAAGTACTTTATCTTCAATTATGTCTTGTCTCAACATAGTTGCAGAATTTTTTTACAGGTCCACTTCCAGGTTACCTCCATAAAATGACAAGGATGATGTGACAGTATATCCCAAACACACCAATCTGAGATAGAAATTCCCTTTTTATTTAGTATTTACAGCTGGAAGGAAAAGAGGAACACACTTGACCATATTATTTTATATTTGATAGTCACACTTCTAAGGGAACATTAATGTTTATTAATTTTCAGTTACCTTGGAGGGGTTAATGCTAATAT
Source organism: Tolypeutes matacus (assembly GCA_026826555.1). NCBI lineage: Eukaryota > Metazoa > Chordata > Mammalia > Cingulata > Chlamyphoridae > Tolypeutes > Tolypeutes matacus. The sequence goes on along the minus strand of JAKSZT010054479.1, from coordinate 803,893 downwards.
TTTCACGTGATCTTTCATAGTTAAATTTTTATCTATTTGGAAGAAGCTGTTTTCTCAGGAAATGTTATTTATTTATTTATTTTTTTAAAGATTTTATTTATTTATTCATTCATCCCCCCCTTGCTGCCCACGCTTGCTGGGTCAGCCAACCACGTCGCGCGGGCGGCCCGCCTCCACCAGGAGGCCCCGGGAACCGAACCCGGGGCCTCCCACATGGCAAACGGGAGCCCCACCGATTGAGCCACAGCCGCCTCCCAGGAAATGTTATTTTATACCACACAGAAAAATTCTTCCTTTGAAGTTCCTGTAACACCTTGTTGAAGAAAAGAATACTAAATATTCTAACTGGACTGAACATTGATTTATGGACCATGGTTAATCTTGTTCAAGAAAATGCTCACAGCTTTTGTCTTCATGACTCAGAAAGTAACACCCATCTTAAAATTCTTTATTGGCATGCTGTCATCTGCTGGATAAAATCCAGTACCCTTTGTCAAAAAAAAGGGCTCTTCATGATCTGATGTCTACCTCTTTACTCATACTTATCTCTCTCTGTTCTTTAAGTTTCTGTTCTATCAAACTACTTGTAGTTCCTTAAATATATTATGCTACCTCTACATTTCTCCCTGTCTGAATGTCCTCACCTTTCCCATACCTTTTCTCCTGATTTCTTACCATTTATCTTTCAAATCCCAGTTTGGATGTCCTCCTCTTTGTTATTTTTACCTTGACATGTTACATTGTAAACACACATACACTTGAGAGTAAGGTTATATCTTAAACTTTTCTGTATCTGCACTACTTACCACCAAGCTCAACATATAATAGGTACTCAGTACCCGTTGTATTGAGTTGAAGCATAGCTTATAAGCATGGAAGATGAGGGCTGTAATAGGCTATTTTTTTTTTCTTTTGTTTGTAGGCTATTTTTAAATAGTCCAGGTCTTGGAGAAACAGTATTTTTGTTATCATCTTTGGAAAACCAGCCTTTCTTAGGAGAGCTTAATATCCCCCCCCTTCCCTAGTTTGTGTGTGTGTTAGTAATCATGCTGTAGGAAGGGGGAGACAGTCAAGATGGCCTTCTTAGAGAGCCCTTGCCAAGTACTCTGGAGAAAACAGCAGTCATGTCACATGCTGCTGGGACATGGAAGCTGCAGCACTGGGGAGCAAGAAGCTCCAGAGTCCTTATCCTTGGCCTTGTTAAATTTGCTTGTTTATTGGGATGAGGAACTGGCTTTCGAGAGAAGATTAATGACCTGGGGCAACTCTAGAGGCTTATTTCTGTTAAGCTGTTTTCATTCTTTTATCTCATATATAATTACAGTTTCCTTTAAGTGTTGAAGTGGAAATAATTGGAAAAGGATTGTCACTGGTGACTGGATTTCTGAGTTTCTCTTATTTCCTTCCATCCCTCATTCTTGGTATAGTTTTAAAAAGTTTATTATAAAAAATTAAACAGCTAACATGAATTCATGTTTAGTGGGGGGGGGGGAGTATAAAAAATGTCTCTGCCAATCCCTATGTATTTATATATATACACAGTGTTTGTGGGTTTGCTTTTGTTTTTGTTTTTGGAGGTACCAGGGATTGAACCTGGGACCTCATACATGGGAAGCAGGTGCTCAACCACTGAGCTACATCTGCTTTCCGTGTTTTGTTTTTAATATAACAGGAATTATACTCTTTATTTATTTTATTTTATTTTGAGGTACCGGGGCCAGAGATTGAACCTGGGACCCCATATGTGGGAAGCTGGCACTCAACCACTGTGCCACATCAGCTCCCCTAAGTTGGTTTTTTCATTTGTTTGCTTGTTTTTTATTTGTTTTTAGGAGGCACTGGGGAACTGAACCTGGGACCTTCCCATTTGGGAAGCAGGCACTCAACCACTTGAGCCACATCAGCTCCCCAGGAATTATACTCTTAGTATTGTTCTGTGATTATGTCACATCATTAGGTCATGTGTTGCTTTGAGAAGACAAGAGGTCATTCCAGAGTAATCATTTATAACCAACCCTTGGTCATCATTACCCTGTTTGATGTCTAATACCCAAAAGCAACCCTATAAGACTTGTTATTCTTAACATTGCATTATAGATGAGAAAACTGAGGTTTAAAGAGGTTAAGCTAACTTATTCAAGGTCATATGACTAATAAATAGTTGGTTGTACAGGGAATCAAACTCAGGCCAGTCTAATTTTAAAAGCTCTGCCTTACTGCCCTGCTGTATCGCCTCTCTAGTGATGCATGTGGCTTCCCTCTAGATCTTAGAACATTGCTTCTCAACCCAACTGTGGTGAAACACGAGTGTTGTTCCCCCCCCTGCCCCAAATCTGTTATAACCAATACTTTTGTAAAATAAAATATAAATGAGCTCTTAGAAAAATTAAACTAAAAAAGACAAAAAAAATACAGGTCCAATGTATTATTAGATTCAAAATTACTTGGTCATATTGCTAGAAAAACTTCTAAATGCTTTCTTTGAAGTTCTATGCTCATTTCTCCCCAGACTGGTAAAATCCATTTGCAGGCCAGCACTGGACTACAGACGTCTCTGCTGGCACTACCTTAGAGTCGTAGAGGCTTTAGGGTGGTATAATAGAGTCATAAGAACTAGGTTGGTTTTTTTTTTTTTTTTTTAATGAATAAAGATTCCTATGTACCCATAACACAGCTTCAGCAATTATCAACTCATGGTCAATGTTACCTTATCTATTTTAACACTCACTTTCCTTTGCCAACCTGTATTAATTTGAAGCAAATCTTAGTTGTCATATCATTACATCTATAAGTATTTTAGTGTGTCCCTAAAAGATAAGGATTTTTAAAAACATAACTGCCACATCATCATCACATATAAAATAAAAAATTAATGGTAATTCCTAAATCTTAACCTCAGATTTGCTGTCAGGTTCAGATTTCCTGATTGTTCATAAATGTCTTTATATGTTTGGTTCCTTCAAATAAGAACTAGCTTTTTAGATGTAGCTTCATTGCTAACTTTCTATGTGACTTTGATCAAATCATTTTACTTTTTTGTGCCTCAGTTCCTTCATCTGTGAAAATATTTGTAATTGAATTAAATGCTCTCTAATGCATCTCTATCAGTTTTTTGCCCTACACTTGGCTCTAATTTGGCAAAAAGATGTTTACTTTCATCGTAATAACTTGTTATCAAGGATAAATTTCTTTTTGAAACCATAGAATCACAGATTTTAAAAGTGAAAATGACTTTACAAGGTTATTAAATTTAGTCCTCTGCCTTTACAGAAGCACATTATTATTCCTGTCCCATAGGTAAAATAGTCCAGGTCCACAAAGTTTAAGTGATTTACCCAAGGTGATGTAACTAGTTAATGTCAGAACAGAAAACTAGAACTCAGGTCAGTTTACCACATAACCTGTAGTGTACATATGGTCTTTTCTCAAATTAGCTTAGTTGCGTAATGAACTTTCTTGTGTATTTCCTTCTCTGTAGGTTCTTTGCCCTGACATCTCTTCGTCTTGTATTTTTACTTGCATTCAGCTTGATGATCATTGTATGTATAGATCAATGGAAAAACAAAATCTGGCCTGAAATAAAAGGTGAGTTTAATAGTGTGTCTGAACTGGAAATGGAATTTCTGTTAAATTTTACCTTTATTGTGAGGGTCTATGATGGGGAATATCTTTTTGATACATGAATTATTTGCTTCAGGAGGCATTTGAAGGGTTTGTGCTCTATCTGCAGTTCATTAGAGCTGGTTTCTGCCCTTTCTATTATTAAGCTCAGGAAATCTGTATCCAACACCTGAAATATTCTTGCTCTTAAAATTTGCCTGAGGAATAAATAGTTCTCAAGTTTTAAAATAATTCTTCTCATACTCTTTTACTCAGGTAGTATCAATTTACATCTCAGGATTAAAAAAAAAAAAAAAGGTTTATTTACAAAGCACTAAGGAAGTCATTATGACTTATATGAAGTACCCTAAGATGTGTTTCCTTATCTTAAAGATCATACGTTGTGTTTGGGGTCATAAGACATAAACATTTAAAAAATTAAATAAAAATTATAGAATAATAGACATGTCACAGTGTAGTATGTGATCAGTATATTTGTCATGTATCTTGGGCCCTACCTTGAAAGAAGCAAAAGATTTGGACAGGTGGGAAGACAAATGTATTTTTCTAGAGGGGATAATAGCTTGATTAGTCTAAGGAAACCAGAAACTGTAAAGTGTCTCCTGAGAGAAGGGAATTGATCATTTGGGCTGGAGTGAAGAGTTCATTAAAGGGAATACTAGGGAATAAATCTGAAAATATGTTGAAATTAGATTTTATAAGGTCTTAAAATTAGGCTAAGAAGTTTAGACTTTATCCTATAGGTAATGAGTGGTCACTGAAGGTCTTTTTTTTTTTTTAATTAGAGCTATATACTGAGATGTTATTAAAGATTAATTTGATATCATTTTGCTGAGCCATATTAAAGGAGAAAAAGGGGAAGGAGGAGAGACTTGTTAGGAAACTTTGGCAGTATCTATGTGAGTAGTGAAAGAGGTATTTGTGGAAACAAACAATGGTTGGCTTAGACAGCCATGAAGAAAGAAGACACATCAAGACTGATAAAAGGTTGGATATAGGGTTAGAAGCATAAGGAATAAAAGCCAACTTTGGGATTTCAAAGCTAGGAGAGTGGGTATAGTATTATAGCTAGCAGATATATCCAGAGTCAGGCAGGGGAATTGATTTGGGTAGGAGTGAGAGCAAGGAAAATTGATGTAGGTTTTAGACATGTTAATTTTGAAGTGTTGGCTGGATATTCAAACCAGAGTGTACGGCTTTTAAATACATTCCCATCCTATTTTGCACAGAGACTTCAAAGAATCATGTAGTTCACCAGCCTGTTTTAGGTGTCAAAAGACTTTACATCATTCAGGGAAGATAATGGGTGTCTTATTAAAGAGAATAGGCAGATTTCTAGGGTTGGAGTAGTTATAACATGCCTTTGTAGCCTGTCTTACATTGATGTATATGAGCAACCCAGACATACTTCAGGGGTGGGATGAACCATTTTTCCTTCTTGTACAACTTGGCTTTCAGCTGTAGTAATTTGAAGGGGCCATAATGGTCCATTTGGAATTCCCCGTTCGAGAACTGTGCAAGCATAAACCATCATTTCCTGGTCTGCAGCTCTGTAATTCAGGCAGTATAACGTGGCATCTCCTTTTTATTGACTATTACTGTTTCTTTTCTCCAAACTTATTAAAGCTTGAGCCATCAGACCAACAGCCTAACATTTTCATGTTTAGTTTTCCCTATCAACTAATGCTGATGTTTGTTTTAATATTGTAGTGCCAAGACCCGACGAATTAGACAATGAGAGGTATGGAACACTACTTAAATCCCTTTTTGTTGCTCTATTCTCTTGTAATATGCTTGTTACACGTTAACTCCATGTTCTGGACACACAGTATAAGTTGAGAACCTTAGGCCTGTTCTGTTCCAAATAATCATTTTAACAAATCCTAAAGTTCAAGCAGCAATATGTTGTGATAGCCAGTACCCTTTGATATTTACAAGACAAGTTTTTGAAAAAGCAGCAGTACAGTGCCACATAATTTGACATGCCAGGGCAGGGGGAATTAACTGCATTATTTAGCCCCAGTGTGAAAACTTATAGCCAACTCATAACTTCATTTGCTTCCTCGCTTTTATGCCAGATCATTTATTGTTTTCTGTGTCTTCTAGCTAAAGTTCCTGGTCAGAAAATACATTGGTTTCTGGCATCAGCGAGCCAAAGATTCCTCTTGTGTCTTACAGCTTCTGCTTTCATTTCTTAGTTCATTCACCCCCATATGTTTGAGCCAAGGAATTTTCTCTGCTGTGGTTCCTTTTGGTTTTGTTTTATTAATTTTCTCTCTGAGGGGCATATCTACCATTTCCTTCCTCTCAGCAGCAGTGGTGTTAGATTGTGCTTTACGTTTATCCCTGGATTGCAATCACAATGAATTGCAATGGTATGAGTGCAAGGAAAAAGATATTTCTAAGCACAAAGGGCCTTGGAGGTGGTGGCAGGTTTACACACGTGGATTGAGCTGCTTGCTCATAGGGTGGAGTTGTCAGAACAAGTTTGCCCTCCTAGTCCCTAAATTCAAGTTTCAACCTGGTGAGCCAAGAAGAAAGTCATGCTTCACCTCCAAAGCACCTGGGAGTAGTCACTCCCCAGTGCCCTATTTAAACCTGGAAGCATTAGCTGCCTACACAGCAAGATTGGGGTCCCTCAACACCTTCCTTTCACAGCTCCCCTTTCTCTCTTCCATAGCTGGGGCTTTGTGCATCCTCGGTTGCTCAGTGTGCCTGAGCTCTGCTACCATGTAGCTGAAGTCTGGGTTAGTGGGACCATTTTCATAAGGAATCTTTTGCTTTTCAAAAAGCAAAACCCAGGCAAGGTAAGATTCTTCCCTTTTTCACTTTGATCTCTAGCCTTTCAGTTCAGTTCATGCTATACTGAAACAGACCCATAACTATGAATCCTCATTCAAGAAAGAAAAGGCTGTAATATTTTTAGAGACAAAAGGAAGTTAAAGGAGCAGATGTGGCTTGAGTGGTTGAACACCTGCCTCCCATGTCGGAAGTCCTGGGTTCTGTTCCCTGTGCCTTCTGAAGAAAAAAAAAAAAAACAAAACAAAAATAACAAGAAAAACAAATGAAAAAAAAAAAAAACCAACTCAAGGAAGCTGATGTTGGGAAGTGGCTGTGGCTCAATCAGTAGGGCTCCCGTTTACCATATGGGAGGCCCCGGGTTCGGTTCCCGGGGCCTCCTGGTGAAGGCAAGCCCGCCTGCACGGCGTGGTTAGCTGACCCAGCGAAAAAAAAAAAAAGGAAGCTGATGTGACTCAGTGGTTGAGTGCCAGCCTCCCACATACGAGTTCCTAGGTCCATTCCCCAGCCCCTGGTACCTATAAAAAAAAAAGTTACTGGCTTATTCATTCACTTGTGGAACAACTTAAGCCAGCAGAAATGGAATTATATTTTTTTTTAAAAAAGGAAGTTGTAGAAGGGGCCTTCTGACCAGCCAGCCACTAGGACTAAGGCAAGAGTTTGACAACTCCTCATTTAGTGTGCTTGCCACTTAGATTAGGCCATCTTCCTGCCCCAAGATGGGAAAGAAAGCTTGCTTGTATGTAAAACAATAAAAAGTAAAAAAAAAAAAAAAAAAATAAAGCCAGCTTGCTTGTATGTATTGTGTGTCACATTGAATACATACAAGCAAGTGGTGGGCTTTTGGGTTTCCTTTTTTTTTTTTTTACTTTGACACAAAAAGACCCAACACCTGCTTTCAGAGAGAAATTTTGGCTAAGTCCTATTCAAACCATCATGAAAGGTGCAGCCCTGTGTGGTTAGGCACATAAAAGGAGTTTGAATAGAGGTGGACATCCTCCTTTCCCCCTCAAACAGAATCACCATTAGATGCAAAGTGGCTGCATCTGTTATTCTGACATGTCTGTGCTTGACTTAGAGATTGTAAAGAATCATTTCAATCAGATCTCTGCCTTCCCCATCCCATCCCTACTCCAGACCCCTGCCATGTGGCAGAAACTTAATACTCTTTCCTCGCTCCCCCAGTTCTGCTTGCTGAGTTGTGGGATACTGACCTTTTTGGCCATCTTGGGCCGCTACATCCCTGGGCTCCTGCTGTCCTACTTATTGCGTAAGTACAGCATATACCTCTCTATACACTGTACCCTACTCATAGCTTTTCCAACCACAGCTATCTTTGGGTCTAGGGAGAAGACTTATAATTTGGTTCTCCAGCTTTTTCTTTTTTCATACCACATTAGTGTCATGAAAATATTTTTCTTCTCACCTCTAATAGGCTTCCCACATACAAAATCCTTTTCTTAGCAAGTCAGTTTTAGAAATTGAGGAGTGTCCATGAGTATATACTGTATTACTGGCTATAAAAAACAGTCTGTGCTATTTAAGAAGGAACTTTTTAGAGTCAGTGTATTGTATTACAGGAGAACATAACTCTTAAGGGATCCTTCACTAGGTTCTCTTTTCTCGGAGCACTCTTCCCCCAGGTCTGTTCCCCCATACCCCCACATCCAGAGCACATTATTACAAATTTATTTCCTATTGGCATGCACTCTGCTCAGTTATGGCTGTGGCAATGATATATCATGACCTCATATGATTTTTTTGTGTACTTTCTGAGGCTTTTTTACCGTTTGGCTTCATTTGTGAGTCAGTGACATCCACAGGCAAAATTGACTACAGTGCCTGGTTTTGCACTTGGTCTGTCAGCAGCATATCCTGAATGTCTGTGCTACTCAGAGCCCTGTTCTTTGGCTCTTTGGGTGGCTGCAAAAGTCTCTGCCCTCAAAACTTGCCTAGTGTGGTAGGAGAGATTGGTGAAGATGATCAGAATTAAGCAGTACTGTTACACATGAAGTGTTCAAGTCCTAAAGACACAATAGCAGAGGGACAGTAAAGATGGCTTTGTGCAGCTCTTTCTCCGTTGTCATTATTTCCTACTTCTCTTAGTTGTCATTGTCATGATGTGGCCCCTTGCCATGTACCACCGACTGTGGGATCGAGCATATGTGTGGCTGAAGCCAGCTCTGCAGCGGCTTGACTTCAGTGTTCATGGCTACATGATGTCCAAGCAGAGAGAGAGACAATGTAAGTGTCCTGGGAAGGCTGACTTCCACTTGGGCAATTTGGGAAAGAAAAGAAACCTATAGGGTCTGACATACTGGGTAAGTCCTTGAAAGTGAGAGGAGTTCTTCACATGGGGTGGGAGGTGTTATGTGAAAGCGATATTCTATTCCAGAGAAACCTATGCAGGCTTACCAATTTTTCATTTGAAATTCCAGACTCTCCTACTTTAAGCATATCTGAAAACATTTCTTCCAAGTTGAATAAAAGGCAGGCAGCGAATATATCCCTAGTGTTAGCTGCTATTTATGAAGCACTTCCCGTGTGCCAGGCATGCTGCTGGCTGCTCTAAATACACTGGCTTATTTGACCTCTACAATAACGTTGAGAAGCGGATGTTATTTAGGATAATATAATAAAGAAGTATTATTCTCCTTTTACAGTTGAGGAAATCAAGGCTTCTGGTTAGTAAATGGCAGGTCTTTTCAGCTCCGAAGTCTGGCCTCTTTTCATTATAGAAAGCTGCCTTCCAAAGGTAGCCTTTGTGCTAGCTCAAAGGCCAGAAGTGTACTAGCCTGAAGGCTATCTAACACATGAAAGTCAGTAGTTCAGACTTGTTCCTTTCTTCTGTGGTCTTGTCAGGTTAGGTGTTTCATTAAGCCCTGACCTTCAGAGAGACCTGCACATGGTCACCAAGACTCAGCTTCCCCTGGGTCAGCCAGTTGAATAGTAACAGCCATCAAAAGCCTGATTTAACCAAGGTGGGGTGTCTCTCTTGCTTCCTCCATGATAGTGTTCACTTACCACCTTGACATTGGGTCTACCCCTAGCAGATCCTGAGGTTGTTGACAAATCTGGTAGTTGATCATCTGACAAAAATGGGGGGGAGGGTGGTTGGTGGAAGGAGAGCAGTTGGGAGAGAGATCTTTCTCTCCTGTGTTACCAGCTCACTCCACCATGGAAGCCCAGTACCCCTGCCCTTATGCAGTTACGTAGGCACAGGGCCACTGGAAGTGGCATTTCCTCTTATGTTCTGGTTTTATGCTTTGAAGCCCAAAAAGGTTTTTTTCCCCCTCAAGGGAAGGTGTCAAGGCCTTCTGCTCTTTCCACATAGTGCGCTGCCGAGCTTTACATCCAGAACGGGCCATGGACAACCACAGTGACAGTGAAGAGGAGCTTGCTGCCTTCTGTCCTCAGGTATCTTGAGTGTGGAAGCTGTTCCACTGGCCAGTTTTCTTTAGATCTCTGTTAACCATCTGGTACCTCTTATTTAGGTAGTTACCAGGTTTCAAGCTCTCCAAGCCCATCATGGGACATCCCTTGGCACCAAGAGTAGTGACAGAGAGAGAAGCTAGTGTTATATTGTGACTTTATACCTAGATAGGTCTCAATTTGTTAGCCTGATGACCAGCACCAACCAGCACACCCTCTTTCATGTCTCCTTTTTATTTGAGACATGATCCAGGTTTCGTGGGGTTTTTTGGTTTGTTTTTGTTTTTATATATATATATATATTTTTCCATTGCAGGAGACTGAGTAACTCCTAGTGTCTTCCACATTGTCATTTGAAAATTGGTTATCTGTTTCATGGATTTGATATTGACCTCGAGCAGTGGCCCTGAATCTTGCAGATATCTGAATTAGTTTCTCTTCTTTACAGTGGTGAGCCTCCAGTGAGCAGGAGCCAGGACCTCATCATTGTCCATCACACAACAGATTTTATGAGATCTCTTTAATCTTGATAGCAAAACACCTGACTAAGGGCTCATTTCCAAAATATACAAACTCTAGCTGTGATGAATTTAATTGTCCTTGGTCCTGATCTGCATTCCTGTGGGTGTCCCATGTCTCCTTTTTTATTTACTTATTTATTTATTTATTTATTTATTTATTTATTTATTTATTTATTTATTTATTTATTTATTTATTTATTTATTTATTACCGGGATCCATGTCTCCTTTTAACCCCTACCATAATGGTAGGACCTCAGGAATGTGATCTTTTAAAGTGCCCAGTCTACTCTTAGAGCTGGGCAATGCGTGAAAAGCTTAAGAGTAAGTGGCTAGTTGATTCTCAAGATATGGAGATTGATGAATGAGGCTGTTTTCCTAGGGAGAACAGCCTGAAAAGGGACAAGATTTTGACTTAATGTCCCCATCCATGCCTGGTTACACTGATGGTCTTGGGGTAGCTGTTAGGGTAAACTAATAAAGCTGTACCTGGGGACTGCACCTGCTTCTTGTTGGCATCATCTTCTCAGGCTTGTTGGTCTTGTCTTTTCCTAAGCTGGATGATTCTGCTGTTGCCAGGGAATTGGCCATCACAGACTCTGAGCACTCGGATGCTGAGGTCTCCTGTACAGACAATGGCACATTCAATCTTTCAAGGGGCCAAACACCTCTGACAGAAGGCTCTGAAGGTGAGGGGAACCTTTGACCTGAGTTGACTGTTGCCTCTCAGCTTTCCCAGGCAGAGGGGATACTGGTGCCCCATCTTTCCTGTTTTCTGAGCTATGGATCAGAACAGCCTTAAGGGTCTACAGCCAGGAAGGCACTGATGATCTCCCTGAAGCCCCCAGCCCCTCAGTAGCCTCAAGTTCTAGCCTCATGGGTGGCATGAGTCTATAAATGGGAGAAGTTGATCAGTCTCACAGATTTTGTTTCACCCTGAGAAATCCAGGATGGGAAATGTCTGGTTATATAGGACTGACTGTTGGGCCAGGTAGCTGCCATGTCTCAGACATCCCTGTTTTCTCCTAGACCTAGATGGTCACAGTGATCCAGAGGAATCTTTTGCCAGAGATCTTCCAGACTTCCCTTCCATTAATGTGGATCCTGCTGCCCTGGATGATGAGGACGACACCAGCATTGGGATGCCCAGCTTGATATATCGTTCCCCACCAGGGGTTGAGGAACCCCAGGCTCCCCCTGCTAGCCGGGAGGCAGCCGCACTGCCGGAGCTCCTGCTTGGTGCCCTGCCTGCAGGATCCAACCTCACCAGCAACCTTGCCAGCCTTGTCTCCCAGGGCATGATCCAACTGGCCCTGTCAGGGGCCTCCCAGCCAGGCCCTTCCGGTCCCCCTCCCCGGAGAGCAACAAGAGGCTTCCTCCGAGCCCCCAGTTCAGACCTGGACACTGATGCTGAGGGGGATGACTTTGAACTTCTTGACCAGTCAGAGCTGAATCAGCTGGACCCTGCCGGTTCTAGGAACCACTGAGGCAGAGACTCCTTTTGGAGGGCGCTGTGGTTTAGGTTTTTTTTTTTCTCTCCATCCCACTTAAAAGTGAAGGGGGCAAGGGAAAATCCCATGCCCCAGTCCCTGAATTATATATGTATACTTGGTGGCATGGCTGATGTTCAGAGGCCTGCTTCAAAAGGATACTCACTCCCATGCTACCAGCTTGACACCCATTTATGAGCTCAGTCATTGGAGTGAGAGTGTGCTCCCCAAGGGAGGCTTCTCTCCATCAGATGGTACTTTTGGGGAACAAAGTAGTCAGGGGTATTGGTTCCTCTTTGAAAGTATGACTTCTAGGTATGGGCATTTAGGGGCCCTAACTGATAGAAGAACCCATCGCCTCCTTCCTCCATCACTTTCCTAGAGCCCCAAAAGTCAGGCAACAGCTGGATGGGTTATATTGTCATCCTCTTCTTTTAAACCTTAAACCATGATTTGGTTTGTTGTTTTCGAAGCTAATTTGTCCTTTGGTTCTGTAGAGCAGGCCTGCTCCCTCTCTCCCAGCCCATCCTTGTTTCTTGAGGCCTGACCCCCAAAGCTCTAAAATATTGCTTGTGAAATTTAAATGTGAAAATGATGTAGGGATGAGTGTCTTATACATCACCTTGGGCCATGGGGGTCAGATGACTGGGAGGTTGAGGGAGTGCCTCTACATCTCCTGGTCTCACTGAAGCCTCTGGAGCTGCCAAGTTGTCTATGGTGCTGCTAACCCCTGGCTCCATTGGAACATCAGCCTGAGTAGTGAGCAAAGCAATATCATACCCATTTTTGTGTTCCTGTTCCTTCCCCTGCTCCTCCTCTGGAGAAGCAATAACTCCATGGGGGATGGCAACGTAGCACTTTACAAATGGCTCCCTGGCTTTCAGCCCAGGAGCCACCAGCTCCTCTTGCACCAGCTGTTCTTACTCCCTGTTACAGCAGCTTTACTGCTTTTATTTTTCAACCACTTCCCACCTTGGCAGGTACCCCCTTAAGGATGAGCCCAGTTAGCAAAAATGTGTCTAATCAGCATAGACCCCCTCTGAAAGGTGTCTATTCTGATGCCCCTAGTAAAATCATGTAATTAAACTTGTGCCAGTTCATAGTCTATCTCTGCTTCCCCATTCAGAGCTCAAGCCAAACTCTTTCCTCTGTATTAACCCTTTGCTGATCCTCAGGGACCACTCCCCCAACACCCCTATCCTGGGTGAGGGATGTTGGACAGAGCCCATTTTCACGTGCTGCAAGTCAGGGTGTTGCTAACACGTTTGCTCTTGGTTGTTGGACAAGGTACGGAGGCCAGGAAATGAACACAGTTAACAATGAGAACGGATAAGAGCTAGATGCCTGTTTTCAGTCACTTTTTGTGATAGTTAGGGGTGATGGCATCCCCTGTTTTTAAGGGTTCTCAAATAGACTTTGGGCACCTACTCTCTTCTCAGAGCCTACATTCTTACAGTTAAGCTCTGATCTGGAAAAAACAAGAGGTGTGGGAAAGGAGTGAGATTTTGTGTGTGTGCGTGAGTGTGTGTAGCTTCAGTCCTTGGGAGTTGGCAAGAGGGAGGGAAGAAAGAGCAAAATCTTTGGAAGGTGTTTCTTGTACCTGGGGGATCCTGCTCTGAATCTCCTTAGTCCTCCACTGTGACTTGGGGGTGGGTGGGTGGGTGGGTGCTGTGGAATAAATCTTGTATGAGAAAAGACACTGGTGTTGAATGGTGTCCTACTCGTCTTCTCATTAATCTGAGATCTGAGTAAATTGAGGTGGTCATGGCCTCAGAAGACAAAGCCCAGGTGTGAGAGACCCACCCACCCACCTACCCATCCACCCACCCCTATTTTTCCTTCTTGATGGCCAAAACAAGCAATATAGTATGAGGCCACTTTCCCTCTCCAGGAGGGCCTAGACATGAGCATAGTAACTGGCCCTTTTTTTTTTTTTTTTTTTATTACCAGGAGGTCCTGGGGATCGAACCTGGGTCCCTCCATATGGGAGACAGATGCCCAACCAGTTGAGCCACATCCGACCCCCAAACTGGCCCTCTTGACCTGCAATTTCATGGCTTCTAGTTCCTAATGTCCCCTAAACGTGAGAAGACACACACATTTATGGAAGTAAAGAGATTTTTAGGTAGCAGGCTTTAAAACGTTGCACCATGATCTTCCACTGGATTGTTTGAGCTGGAGGCACAGCTGCTTTTTGGTCTTCAGCTGACCTCAGAAACTAGAAATATTTATTTAAGGCTCTGTCTCGTTGGCCTCTGTGGGCAGGAGTGGAAAGCACCTGCCAGGTGCTGCCGTGAGTTTGGGCCAAACAGGAAACTTTTCTACAAGCTTTGCGGCTTAAAAGTAGCCCCTTCCCAACTCTACCTTTCCTTGGCATTCACACTACAGCATGTGTTGAGTGCCCCCTATGTGCGAAACTCGATAACTGGCAAATAAGGGTATAACACTTCACATGGCGCTTAGGCTTTTAAGTTTTCACTCTTCTACAAGGACCTAGTGCTCCTCATTTGCAAACAATAATGCTGACCGACGAAGAGAATTGGATCGTGGGGTCAGGACACGTCCCCTTGGGTAACTAGCCTTGTGGCCTAGAGCAGGTCGCTTGTCAATGCGAGCGTTGATTCCTAAAGTTTCTTCCCGTTCGAACATTCTGGGTCCAGTTAAGCAGACGCTGGAACTAGGTCTCGAAACCTCAGGGCGTCATTTACTACAGCCTTCGTTCCGAGGGGAAGGAGGAGAGACGTTCGAAGCCGAGCCGATGCGGCTGGCGATTGCAGTCCGACGCCCGAGCTCCGGGTTGAAATGAACGCGCGACTCTACGGTGTCCCGGAAGGGCCGGTCCGGTCGTCGGGGAAGGCTTCATCTCCAGCCAATCACTGCTTGAGGCCCTCCTGACTCGTCGCCGGAAGAGGCCGTTGCCCGGAGCGACTACAACGTCCGGCTTTCTGAGTTTGGCGGCGGGAAAAGCCATGAGCAAAGGCCGGGCGGAAGCTGCGGCGGGAGGTAAGGCGGCACGGGCAAGATTCTGGGGGTAGCGGGGGAGGAGGTGGGGTGAGTGACCCGCCTCCGCCTCCGCAGCTCCGGGGCTCCTCCTGAGGTACCTCAAGGAGCAGAACCGGCCCTATAGCGCCCAGGATGTGTTCGGGAATCTGCAGCGGGAACACGGACTGGGAAAGACGGTAAGGACCCCCTTCCGAGATTCCCGCCCTTTGGGGCCCCTCGAAACAGGCTGGGGGCTTGCCCTCTCAAGGCTGCCGTTCTATCTTTGGGCTCGGCTCGTCGGGCGCTTCCCCATCACCGGCTGAAATCTCCCTGCCCAGGCCTAAAGATACTGATTGCTCCACCCCTTCCCCTCCGCCAGGCGGTGGTGAAGGCGCTGGAGCAGCTGGCACAGCAAGGCAAGATCAAAGAGAAGACGTATGGCAAACAGAAGATATATTTTGCTGATCAGGTGAGGGAAACCTGCGCAGATTATCACACGTGTGAGAGAGAGCCCACACTGGGTGAGTCAAACCCTTGTATCACCTCCTTGGGAGCAGGAGGCACCCAGGACTGAAGCCCCTCTAGGGCAGACTCATCCTGATTTACCCTGCACCCCCACACTATCTAACATCCAATGGACACCAAATACTCTTTTACTGAACAAAACACCATCAAGGTTAATTTTCCTAAAATAGGTTTCGTTATGGTTATTACTCTGTTGAAGACCACCTAAAGCAGGGGCCGGCAAACTTCTTCTGTAAAGGGCCAAACAGTAAATATTTTAGGCTTTGCCCTGCCATTTGGTCACAGCTACTTAACTGTGTGCAAAAGCAACCACAGGCTATATGCAAACAAGTAGGCCTGTGTTTCAATAAAATTTTATTTACAAAAGCATGTATCTGATGGGATTTGGCTGGACCCTGCTCTGAAGGTTCACCTCGCTTATTAGGGGTGAAATCCAAACTTGCCCAGGCTGGCGTTCAAGTCCTCTATAACTGCTCAGAATCACCAACTGACATGACTCCCAACACAGCCCTTTTCTAGCAGCTGGTCTTATGGGAGGGGCTCCTCAGATTTTTACTGCAGTCCCTTATCTCAATAGCTCCCATCATGCTTTTTCATTTGTCCAGATTCTATTGTTGAAACCCACAATTTAGGTGTCACTACCTTGGAGAGAATGTTCTTTAGGTTTCACCTTTTATACTTTTTTACTGGGACAATATAAACTGTCCAGACCCTCTGGGGGATTTGCAAAGTACCAGCAGGTGTGAGTGTATTTGAGTCTTGCCTTCCCAGATGTGTGCTCTCATCTTTGTGTCTCCCATCAGCCCCACTACAATTTCCCTCTTGTCTCTGGCAGGACCAATTTGACATGGTGAGTGATGCCGACCTCCAAGGCCTGGATGCCAAAATCGTGGCCCTCACTGCTAAGGTGCAGAGCCTGCAGCAGAGCTGCCGCCAAATGGAGGCCGGTAGGACTGGGTAGCTCCTGGAAGGTCCCCCTAGTGTCCAGTTCAGTCCTTAAGTCAGGAATTACTAAATGTATGGTTACCTTCAGTGTCTTATTAAGATCTCTTTCCTGGGCTACCTTAGGTGTGACATTAAAAAAAAAATGCCGTAACTACTGGCTTCTGTATTTAAATGGCTAAAACATGCATATGCTTTCCCTTACCATGATGATCATTATACTGTTCCCACATTTCCCTTTATTCCTGCTTCAGCTGGCTACAGCTAATACTCTGCCCAACTTTGAATCCCACCACTGATTATAGGTGGAGTGGGGAAGAAAAATAGAATGATAAAGTGATAATTTTGAATGCCTTCTTTTCCTGAGCATTTCCAGAATGTTGGACCCTATTCTAGACACTGTGTATATATCCCAGAGCAAGGTGGAGGCTTGATCTCCCACTTCAGGGAGCACCCATTGGAAAAGAATCCCTTCCTCAGGAGTAGCAAGTGACCTCAGGGAGGTGTGCTTTCAGAGCTGAAGGAGTTAACTAGTGCCCTGACCACTCCGGAGATGCAGAAAGAGGTCCAAGAATTAAAGAAGGAATGTGCTGGCTACACAGAGAGACTGAAGAACATCAAGGCAGCCACCAACCATGTGACTCCCGAAGAGAAAGAGCAGGTGAGTTGTGAGGGAAGGGTAGAAGGCAGGAGGGCTACCTGTGCAGATGCAGCGTGAAGATGAGGGTTGAGCCCCAGTGGGTGTGTGGGGTTGAGGTGGGTAGAGGAACCTGTTTCTTCTGTCTAGGTATACAGAGAAAGGCAGAAGTACTGTAAGGAGTGGAGGAAGCGGAAGAGGATGGTAAGTGCAGGGGAGCTCCAAGGCTTTTGGAAAACGGCAACCACCAGAGAAACTGCTGCCTAATATGGAGCCATCAGGCAGTGCCCAGTATTGCCCCATCTGAACAGAGGTGGTTTTGTCTCTTGTCAGGCAACAGAGCTGTCTGATGCAATCCTTGAAGGATACCCCAAGAACAAGAAGCAGTTCTTTGTAAGTGGTACCCTCTCCCTTCCCACCTCCCTGGGGTCTTTGTCCAGGGAGTTCTCATTCACTTGTCTCCCTGCCCCACAGGAGGAAATTGGGATAGAGACAGATGAAGATTACAATGTCACACTTCCTGACCCCTGAGGCCCTCTGGCAGGACTGGGGGATGGGAACAGAGAGATGTCCTGGACTGGCTGCCTCATTGAGGTTGGCTTCTTTTGTTGTTGTTCCTGCTGCTTTCCACCCTGGAGCAGAGCGGTTGGGAGAGGGACACACACCAGTATTAGGTGGCAGAAGTGAAGACTGATGGTCCTGAGTGGATGGTCATTTCATCATCCACATGGCAACTGGTTGAGCTTAACACCTAGACTTGGAGCAATGCAAAAGGAACGCATTTGGCAATATTTATTTTAATGTGATATAAAAATATTTAATTTCCTCTGGATAGTCAAAATCTGAGGAAGGCAGAAGGGAACTTGGGGGATGGGAGGAAGTAGGGAGAGATTATTATACACCAGCATTTGAGGAGCCCAAGGCTGTATCCAGGATTCTCCTGGATACACCCCACCCCCAAGTTCTGGGAGTCCTGGGAGCACTTAGAGAAGGTGGAGACTCAGGTGAACTTGATAGAGGCTGGGAATGGTTTTAGCTGAGGCCCAGCTCATTTTTCAAAATTGTGACTTTAGTAAAATTGCACTGTTGGTGTTTAGAAAAATAAAAATGTTAAGCTATATAATGCTGTGTCACACCTGTCTTTGCTGTGCAGTGCTCCACCTGTGGGAACAAAGGGGCAGGAATAAATGGGGAGATTGCTTCCCAAGTGCCTAGAGAAGGGGAGGAAGGACAGGGGATGGGGCATGGGACAAAGGCAGGAACCTGGGAGCCCTGCCCTGGGCTAATGAGGAAGCTCTGGCCTCACCTTGGATTGCCTAGGCAGCCCTACACTAGGCACAAGGTTGCCTCTCTCCCATCCAACTTACATCTGCCCCAATGGTCAAACTTGGGCTGAATGCTGCCCGAGAGACCAAAACAGAAATAAACGGTAGTTTCCAACTATATGTAGATCATGAGCAGAAACCTGAGGTTTAGAGAAAGGATTGAGATGTCAGGAGCTCTTTGGGGTGCCCAGAGCAGAGCTCGATCCTGAGGACTTCCATGGAAGGTGGGAAATGGAGGGGGAGACTGGGCAGGCTTGAGTTTTATGGTCAACATAATAAATTAATCAGAAGTTTTCACAACACAAAACACCCCAGTCCCACTGAGGGTGGGACTGAGAGAACAAGTAAAAACCAGCTGACTGATGTGAGGTGGCAGAGTCCAATCTCAGGCCCACCAGCTCTGGCCAAGTAAAAGGAGACTCAACAAGGCCTCTTGTTGGCTGTTCTGCAGGTTTCCAAGTGCTGGTCAGTAAAGCTGGTTTTTCAGTTGGTGCAAGACGCCAGTCACAATCTCCCGCAGGGTCTGACAGAGCACAGAGAACTGTCTCAGATAGTGCCTGCCCAGACCAGGCATGCTCTTTAGAGTGCATTAAAAGGAAACCCCTGGGAAGTGTACTGATGTCTACAATTTACTTTGAAATGCTTCCAAAACAGTATGGAAAAAGGGGATGGAGAAACAACTTGATATGTGGTGAAGCAAAGGCAATAAAATGTTAACAGTAGAATTTAGGTGGTGGCATGTGAATGTTTCCTGTAAAACTCAGTGTTGTATGTTTAAAATGATTCACAATAAAGATGTTGATGGGAAGCGGCTGTGGCTCAATCAGTAGGGCTCCCATTTACCATATGGGAGGCCCCGGGTTTGGTTCCCGGGGCCTCCTGGTGAAGGCAAGCCCGCCCGCACGGCATGGTTAGCTGACCCAGCAGCACAAGCAGCACGGGGGGGGGGGGGGGGCGAAAAGTAAAAAAAAAAATAAAAATTTTAAAAAAAAAAAAAAAAAAAAAGATGTTGAGACATCTAAACAGTCAATTGATTTTGACAGAATTACCAATAGAGAAATTACAACTTTTCAACAAATGGTGCTGAAATAATTTGATATCTGTATAAAAAAGCAAACTTTGACTCCTACTTCCATTGTACCCTAAATTTAACTTGAAGGAGCAGATGTAGTTTAAGCAGTTGAGCACCTGCTTCCCACATAAAAGGTCCTGGGTTCAATCCCTGGCACCTCCTAAAAAAACAAACAACAAACAAAAACCAACTCAGGGGAGCTGATGTAGCCCAATGGTTGAGTGCCACCTTCCCACATATGAGGTCCCGGGTTCAATCCCCAGCCCTGGTACCTCAAAAAAAAAAAAAAATTTTTTTTAAACTTGAAATTTGCCTTATCTGTGAAGGCAAAAGCTATATTCCCCTGGAGAGAGCCTAAGTGATTCTGGAGTAGGTAAACCTATCCTAGAAAGGAGACAGCCCTAACTATAGTGAAAAATGGACATGTTAGAACTTCTGTTCTTCAGAAAGTACTGCCTTGTTAAGAAAATGAAAACTGAAGCCACAGACTGGGCTTTCACAATGCACATTCTGACAGCTGACATTATCGTATTTCTGAAGAACCATCACCAGAGAGATGTTCATGGGGTGCTAGAAATGTCCTAATCCTCGACCTGAGGTGTGGAATGGGAGGGAGCTTTGTGATCATGTAACTGGATTCACCTTTTCTACTAATTCTGCATTTTTATATATGTGAATTTTACTTCAATTAAAATATGTAGGGAAATGGCTGTGGCTCAATTGGTTGGGCTCCCGTTTACCACATGAAAGGCCCCAGGCTCGATGCCCTGAGCCTCCTGGTGAAGGAGCTTCCACGTGGCATGGAGAGCTCAGGGTCCGCATGGCATGGTGAGCTGGTGCAACAAAGGAAGACAAGCAAGCAAGGTGGTGGGGGATAAATAAAAAATTAAAAAAAAAAAAAAAAAGTTGGGAAATAAAAAAGAAAGAATCTCGACTACAAGTTCAAGCCTCAGAAAAAAGCAACCACGCTTCAAGAGC
Source organism: Tolypeutes matacus (assembly GCA_026826555.1). NCBI lineage: Eukaryota > Metazoa > Chordata > Mammalia > Cingulata > Chlamyphoridae > Tolypeutes > Tolypeutes matacus. Next base: position 783,571 of record JAKSZT010054479.1, on the reverse strand, counting down.
AAAGACCTAGGGCAATGTTATTAATGGCCCTTTCCATGACTTCTGCTCCTAAGAATAAAATAAAGCCTCTGGTGAGATGACTTCAGTGGGACCCAGGAACCTGCATGTTTTCAAAAATACCAAGTAATTCTGCTCTACATGACCAGGGCTTACATGCTGGGCAGCTACAGAGTGGCTGATGAGGCAGCCAAAACATGAGCTAAACAACGGCCAGCTCACTGAGTAAGTGAGGGCTCAAACCACACTTGCCACGTTAAACCGTTACAGGAAAATTGGGGCTAGACAGCAAGCGGGAAAACAGAAGAGTCATGAAAGCTGCAGAAACACCCTAAAAACCCCTAAAGGCTGTGACCCTACTTTTCTGCACAAATAATGTCCTGGGCTACTTTGCCTGAAAGTAGGGAGAAGACCCCAGAGCCTCTACCTGACCATGGCTGCCCCCATACCTGAGGCTTACAGTGCTCCTCAATCCAGCTGAAGACACAGGCTGACAGCTCCTGGAAGCTGGTCACAGAGATGGAGGCATTGAAGGACTGGAACAGGGAGTCCATGATGCCCTGAAACACGTTGAACTTGACCTGATCAGAGACCTGGTCCTCCCCCTCATGGGGGTTGTCCTGGTGTGCCTTCACAATCTGCTCATAGTTCCTGAAAGGGAGAAGGCCAGGGTTGAGGTGCTGCGGTAGCTCCACCAGCACAGGAAGAATGACGGGGGTATCCTACGTACCTCCCCAGAAAGGGGATTCCCTGTGCTGATATATCCCAGAGAGCTGTTGGGATACAGTCAATGTCAGCTAGAAATATTTTCTGAGTCAGAAAGGTGACCCTTTGCAACCTTCCTCCATTAATCCGACAGGCATTTCCTGAGTGTCTGCTGTGAATAAGGAACTGCTGGGGATACAGAGACCTGCCTCTAAGTGACAGGGCTACCCCAGGGAGTGAAAGTATTATCTACACTGTGCTATATGATGTAGCCTTGGAACAAAGGGTGGTATAGTATAGACTGAAATCGAACAGAGTTCCCGCAGGCGTTCTGGTTCCCCCAATTCAGCACCCGCCTTACGCTTTCATTATCTTTAGGGCCGTGACATCCTTGCGTAGTGTAGATACCTCCTCCTCCTGCTTTTTCTTCTCCTTGTGCAAAAACTGGATGTAGTCAATGGCTGGGGTGGGCACAGAAGAGGTCTCAGCCCTAACAATGTGATTTTGTTCTGCTTTCCCCGTCCCTCACCCATCCCATCACAGCCACTACACAGGCCTCTGCTGGTCCCACCCCATCCCTGCTCTCCCTGGCCATACTTTTCTGTAGAACAATGGCTTTGCTGAGCTTTTGGGAGCCAATGGAGAAGTCCTGCTGCTGGCAGGTGGGGACGATGGTCTGAAGGTCATCATAGCCTCTCTGTGAAGACAGCAGGAGAAATGGGATAAAACCTAAGGGGGTGAGAAACTGGAAGGAGGGAGGTGTTCAAGTCCAGGGACTAAACCACTGATCCCAAGGCTACTTGAGACTGTCTGATGGAGCAGAACAGAATGAATTTAAAAACTGCAAGGCCCTTCTGCCCTGACCAAGGTACAGGCCTCTCTGCTCACCTTGATGGCATCTCTCCTCTTCTGCTCTGCTTGAGTGTGTGCTCGCCGCCGCCGGTCCTTGTAGGACTCCTTGTAGGACTCCTGGTGGTAATCACTGTCCTCGTCATCTATGCTCAGAGTTGGGGGCAGGGAGAGGTTATCCTGGGGGTGCAGTGGGGCCCACCTAGCCCACCTTTCCCCAGCTGGGCAAAAAGGGAGGAATCTGGTGCCCAGGGATGACAGATTGACGAAAGAACCTAATATCCTAGATGAGGTGAAAGAGGGTGAGACCCTGAGTCTGGCATTAGGGCTCCAGCACCCCCGTGTGGATAGATAGCTGGAGCTTCCCTGTCTAGGAAAATTACTAAAGTGATGGCATATCTAAGTCCCCTCTCCCTCATGGGGGAATGGTGCTGCCTACCTGTGTTGGGGACTGAAGAGGCACTGGTGGAACCGATGCTATTAGCTCTGGACACTACACTCCCCTTGCGGGTGCTTTCTACAAAAAAACCTGGAAAAGAGAGGCCTAGTCACTAAAGGTGGAGAGCTGCCTCACCTCTCTCCTTCAACCCCAGCTATCCTAGGCCTCTGGCTTGATGCCCATGATGCACTGCTGCTGTCCCTGATATCTGCTCCACAGACCTGAGGTGATACCCACTGGCTGACGGAGGCATCAGGATGTCATGTGGGTGAGAATGACCAGCTGTCACTATTTCCATCACTTCCCTGCCCCAGAGCAGATGGAACTGGGTGTCACCCTCGGCTGCTTCCTGTCCCTGTCCTCCAGCTCCTCCCGTGCTGTGTTAAGCCAGAAGCTCAGCTTAAGGACAGTGGACTGTGCTCAGGCGTGGCTGACAAGGCCACGCGCGTCTACAGAGTGGGGAGGGCGGTAGGGAGGTACTCACCGGGGTCCAGGCTGTTGTCGCTGTAGGCATACTCCACCTGCGGTACCGGGCAAAGGAGAAGCCCGTAAGACCCCGGCCCCTGCGGGGAGGCGACTCTATTTACAATGCGAGCGCGCGCGCACAGACACACACCTGGGTGCGCCGGCAGCGAGATGATCCGCCCAAAGTCAGGACAGGATAGGCGGTGGGGACGCCGCCGCTCCACATGACCCCTTCCACCCCGCACTCCTCCACTTCCCCGACTCCCCAAGCCCCATTCCCGCACACTCGCGCCCACACGCCTCACTCGTCTCCCCACCTTAGCACGCGCGGGGCGAGAACTGTATTCTCTGCAGCCCCCGGGCTTGGAGGTGGGGGGAGGCTCTGGGGACAGGAGGCAAGCCCTCATCTTCCGAGACCCCTACGAGCACGAGCCCGCCCCGCCCACCACTCGCCAGCGTGCGCGCCCACGGGGCTTGCCTTGACCCAGGGGTCCTCTGGAGAGGCGCTCGGCTCGGTCATCTCGGACCCACCGGACCGGAAATAAGCTAGCGGGCAGGCGCCCTGCGGCGAGGAGGCGGGGCTGTACAGCCACGTGACCCAATCCCACCAATCCACGACGCGAGGCGAAGGGCGGGCCGAGACGTACCGCGCATGCGCAGCCCAAAGGGTGCCCCCCCCCCCTTTTGGTTGGTTGTTTCCGCCCCCACCCCACCCAACCCCAATAGCTGGCCACGAAGGCTTTTGGGTTCGAACACACGAAGGCCGGGGCTCGAACACACGAAGGCAGCATTTCAGCGAAATACCCCGCCCTCGAGTTAGGCACTCTAGAACGACGACAACGTCAAGCACATTCTGTGAAATGGGGTTCCCTCAAGCTTTTCAGTCTGTTATGGCAGTTGTGCGCACGCGCGTTCCCAGGCGCCAGGCTCACAAGGACTGCTTCCCACCTTGTCGGGCAGACGCCAGCCCGGCCCCATTGCAGTCCTGGCTTCCCGGCGCCAGCTCTCCTGCCTCCACCAGGCTGCTCTGTGAGGGAAGAGGCCCGATCTGGCTTGTTTGGGGATCAATCCACTCAGAGAGCCTGTGAGAAACTGAGGTACCTAGGTCTGTCACTTCTCAAGTATACACAGTAGTCAGTGGTAGGGCCAAGGCTGACCTCAGTCTGGATCACTCCAAAGGTCATGCTGTTAACCACTTTACGTCCTGGCTTCCAGCTCAAGGGTTCTTGTGGCTCAAGGGTTCCAAAGATACCCAAGGGCATTAAAGCAGGAAGCAGACACCATACAGCCAGCACCTGGAATCATTTCATCTTTAATTCTTTTACACATTCCAGTGTTTGCCCTGGCCCCAGTAAGCTATGAGCATCAAGGACATCCTGGGCAAGAGTGGGGATGAAATGCCAGAGGGACCAGTTCCTCCATAAGCCACATCCTCAGAGTTGGCCAAATACTGGCCTTTTGGGTAGGCTTCCTGTGTCCACCAGGCCCATCCCTGTCCTGCCCAGCTTAGCTCAGAACCCTCTAGAGCCGAGCTGGGATGAGCTTTGAGGCCCCCATTCTTCCTCACTGCTGAATCTCGTCAGTTCCAGAGGCCAGTCTGACCCCACAGAGAATTCACTGTCAATCACAGGCCTGATGGTGTCTTGAGGATGCGCTCCTGCAGGAGGGACCAGGCTTTCTCCACCTTTGAGCAGGCCAGAGTGTTGGAAGGAGGAAGAGAGGACAGGGTCAGGCAGGCACCCACTGGTGACTCCCTCCCCACAAGCCAGCTTCTCCCTAGGCATCAACCTGGTGCTGGGTGACGTGCGGCTCCCACAGTGTGCTCAGCACCACATGGCTCTGGTCCACCAGCTGCTGGCCACTCATCTGGCTCTGCAGCCGACTTTGTGCCGCAGCTTCACTCAGGCCATCGCGCTCCACGATGCGCTCTATGGCCTAGACACACAGGAGGCATTTTTGCCAGGAAGCACGCTTAGCTCTGCCCACTGGCTCAGAGCAGGAAGCGGCCTGCGGTGGGGGGTGGGGAGGTGAGGTCCAGATACCTCAGTCTCAGGGATGACAACAGTCCACACCTCATGCACCATGTTCTGCCAGCCGGCTTCAAGCAGCATGGCGGCATCGATCACACACACGCTTTTTCCTGTGGGGAGATCCCAGTCACTGCCAGCAGCGCCTTGCCACTGGCCACCAGCCAGAAAGCCCAGGAAATACAGTCCTAAAGAGAGTGGATGGTCTGGCTTGGGGTAGAGAAACTCCCAGGGGGAGACTCCGCCTAACTATGCCCCTTGGCTACTCCCATCATCCTCCACTCACCCTCAGTCACAGCCACATCCATCTCCTCTCGGGCCATCTTTGCTATAATTGGCCACATAATGTCTGTGAGTATCTTCAGCTGCTTCTGCAGAAGGAGATGGAGGGAGGAGGCAGAGGTTACCTTCCCTCAGAGATGGAGCTAGTCTGATGAAGGTGGTGGTTGGAAGCAGATGAGTGAAAATCAGCATTCTGGGCCAGACCACACGTCCACTGGGTCCCAACCCTGGGCCTAGCAGCAGCTGAGGAGCTTTCAGAGTGGTGTTTACCTTGTTCCCAAACACCCGGCTGCCTAGGACCTTCCTGTTGATGATGCCATCTTTATGGAGAATATCTGGATGACAGACATGGAGGCCTGAGCAAGAAGGTCAGGCCATCTCCTCACTTCAGCCTACCTCCAGCTTTCCCCAGTTATTACCTGGTCCAAAGGCCTCCACCACAAGCTGGTAGGCAGGGCCGCCCGGGGCATAGGCCCGATGGCCCAGTTGGTCACTGTCGATGACAAATGCCCCCAGGCTCTTCAGTCGCTGAGCTACTGAGCTCTTCCCAGAGCCACTAATTCCTGTCAGCCCAAGCACGTAGAGACCTTGGGGGAGCTCTAGCCTTTTCTAGGGATAGATGAGAGGGAACCCCACAGTTATTAGGACTCTTGGACTCATGCTTGGGAATGAAGCCCTCAGTATCTACCCTCCAGCATTTCCAGGCGACCCAAGCAGGGGTGCGGCTTACATGTGGAGGCCGCAGCAGTTTTCCCAGCATTTGGCGGCGGAAGCTGGAGGAGCTGACTTTGTCCTCTTCGTTTTCCCTGTGGCTTGGGTCCTTCAGTAGCTGCATCTGGTCCTTCAGTAGCTGGATCTGGTACAAGGCAAGCTCTTCCAGATCCTGAAGTAAAAGCGGAGGGGTGAGAAGGACTGAAATGAAGAAGGGCAATTCCTGACATCCAACCTGCCCCCTTATCCTCCCCTACCCAACCCAAGGCTCCTCCCCCAATTCAGAGGGCATTCTGGGAACCAGATCTTCCTTGCCTCTTCCCACCACCCTGAGCCCTCTCTTCCCTCCTCTGGGCCATGGTACTTGCAATTGTCCCTCACAATGGCCTTCCCCATTCCCATCCACTCCCTCTGCCAGTCTCCCTCAGGGGTTACATTCTCAAGGCGGAAGCGGTTGACGGCCAGCCCCCCACGAAAAGTCTCCTCGCTGACCACCAGGAACTCCAGGGAGGGGTCAGAGCCAGCGGGGCCATAGGGGTCCAGAAGGGGGATGACATCAAAAGTCAAGGAGGGCTTGACGTCCACCAGGAACTCACTCAGATGTTCCACACGTTCTGCATAGGGTTGGAGCAGCTCAGGGAGCAACTTGCCTGGGGAAGGAGCCCGGAAGAACAGTGAGATCTTTTTATTGGGGAGGAAGAGTATGGGACAGTTTGGGGCAGTGTCCCTTAGCACTGTATCTCCAGAGGGGATAGCAGGAAGAGAGGGCTAAACTGGGAAGTGGTCTGTCAGAGGAAAGGGGCTGAGAAACAGGCAAGCACAACACTGGCTGGAAGGGCTAGTGTGTACCCAGAGAACAAGGAAATTACTTCACCAGGAAATTACTCTGGAGAACTAGGCAAGTCAGTGGGCATCAGTGTCAGATGGAGAATTCCAAGAACCAAGGCCATCCTCATATTACCTACAACTTATCTATTTATTCCCAGGGTCTCAAACTTTAGGGTTCATCACCTGGAGAGCCTGTTAAATGCAGATTCCCTGTCTCCACATTTGGGAGAAAATTGCCTGTGTGGTCACATTGGGAAAGCTGCACTTATTCATTTAACAAAATCTCCTTAGCACTGAGCACCAGGCACCATGACATTGGGGAGGGGTGGAAAGTAAATGATGCCCACTTTTCCTCAATCTTGGGGGGAAGTGGGAGGGCAAGGAGATTTGAGGGTCCTAATCTAGGGTCCCTCTTACTCACTCTTCAACAGGTCTTTGTCTGCTACTCCCACCACAAGCCGCTCCTGAGCCAGGATACATGCAACACTGAGTAACACCTTGTGGGCATTGTGCAGGCGGTCAAACGTGCCCCCCACAGCCCCACAGTGGTAGCCACGCACAGGCTGCTTTGGAGACCTCCCCACAGGGGAGGCTGGCCTGATGGTGGAGGACAAGGGGACATCCAGGGGCTCCTTAGGCAGCTCCTCAGGCCCATACTGGGGGTTTAGTAGCACGGAAGCCAAGTGAGGACAACAGCTGTAACAGCTGGTAGCATAGCGCTCTAGCTGTTGCTTGACGGGGTTGTACTGGCTTCCATCCAAGGTTGGGAAGTCAGTCAACACCACTTCCGGTGGGTGGGCCAGGTTCTGGACAGAGCTGGGCGGGGAAGGGAGAAAGGAGCTCTTGGCTCGGATATTGGTCAGCAGTATTCGGACGTCCAGGTGCCTGTGGACGTCGGCGCCGGCGTAGAGGTGTGTGATGAGGTCAAGGACCTCAAATGTGGCCTGCACGGGGCTGGACTGGGGCTGAGGCGGGCCCTCCAGGTTCAGGCCCGGCTGCAAGTGGACATAGAGCGTGTGATTCACCATCTGGGCCGCTGAGGTCAGGATGGGTGCCAGACGAGGGGTCAGGGAAGCCAGCGGCGTCGTCAGCACCAGGAGGCCGGACCGGAACACGGCCATGCTGCCCCGGCCTGCGGACAGTTAGGGAGACGGGGCGAGGGTGACTGAGGGGATGGGGCCGAGGCCCAGGACAGGGGACCTGGGGGCAGAAATGGGGTCTCAGTGTTGAGCGAGGGGAAGGGGCGGGGCCAAGCAGACGGCGCCTCGGGGCTGTTCTCTGAGACTTGGTGTCCTCCATTGAGACAATCGGGGTGAATCTGAACTGAATCAAATGCTGCGGGAGGGAAAGTGGGCAGGAGCTGAGTCACAGGACTGGGGATCCAGAAGTCTTGGGCCCTCTTGCTAAGCTGCTCCGCAGTCGTCAAGCAATCAGAGGAGGGAACTAAAGGGGGGTACTCAGGCTCGGGTCGGGCTGCTACTCACTGAAACCTCTAGCTCTGGCTCCCCCTGCACCGTCGCGAACACTGCGCGAACCGCAACCCGGAACCACTAGCTCAGGAATCACGACTCCGACCTACGGAAACGGAGAAAGGCCAAACTTTCAATTTCGGTTCGGCGTGGGATTCTCGCGGGCTTTTTCCTGGGGCAGGTGCGTTCGGCCGATGGGGTGGGGCTTAGCCCGGAGGATCCCGGGATGAATGGATCTTTAGTCTCGGATCCCCGTCACTCGGGGACTGGGCGGAAAAGGACAAGGAGGGTTTGAAAGCCATTGCACGGATGCCCTTCGGGTCTGGAGAGGAGAGGTAGGTTTCAGCCGGGTCACACAGGAGATAACAGCAAAGCCAGATCTAACACCCGTCTTTAAATTCCGGGGACAGAACGGGGGTGGTATCACAGTGTTGTGCATGAACCATAGCTCTGCGTCTCCGGACCCACCTGCACCCTGCCAGTCCGAGGATCCTCACTCGAGAGGCCACAGGACAGTGCCCGAGGCTCCGTCTCACAGATGGGAAAACAAGCCCTGTAAAGTCGAGGGACATATGGGGAGGTAATGACAGAGGCCAGGTCTCCTGGCCTCCGTGGGATGCTCTCTGTACCACCCATGCACCTGTTTGCCGGGAAGGGCTGTGCGTGAGCTCAGAAGAGCCGAGGACAGGAGGGCCCACCACAGGACAGTCTCTGAGGACCCGGGGAAAGGGGGCAGGGCAGGGGACTGAACGGCTGTAAACAAGTGGCCAGGGTTTACCGTGAAGCTGATGAGTGCTGGAAAGGCCGGTGGTGTATTCCCGGTGAGAATGGGAAGCCACATTGTCACCAGGAAACATTTCAGGTAAATTGTCCACAGAGATCTCAGAAAAAAAGGGAAACCAATCTCCAAGACTCTAGTAATGTTCTGTGATTTATTCTCCTGAACTACAAGAAAATACTCACTTTCATACTTAATTTTGTGTTTGTCTTTTGTGTTTCCTTAAAGAGGGCCCCGCAAAATGTAAAAAACCTGGATCTGCCTTTGGAGTCAAAGAACCAAGAGTTGTAGAGCCACAAAGGCATTAATGGGCAGGCTTCTTGCAGGAGATATCTTAAGTTGGGTTTTAAAGAGAGGGCCTGATTTGAAGAAGCAAACGGCAAGGACTATCTGGAAGTGCTCCAAAACTTGAGGACACACAATCTCATATGCCTACACACAATCACATGTATTCACTAAATGTGTATTTAATGCCTCCTATATGCAGGCACAGTCGTGGGCACCTGTGGACCAAACAAGATCCCTGCCTTCCTGGAGCTTAGTCCTCTGTGTCGGGATTGGGTGGTAAAGACTACAGTCAATAAACAAATCTATAAACATCGGGTTGGGCGGTGGTAAGTGCTAAAAAGGAAAATAAAAGCAGGGTCAGGGACTCTAGCAGAAGAGAAGGAATGCTATTTTCGATAAGGTGGTCCAGGAAAACAGCAAAGACCTTAAGGTAGAAATGGAATTAGAGATCTGGGGGAAAGTAAACCAGACAGCAGAAACAGCAAGTGCATATGTTCTGAGGCAGGAGGCTGATAGGGCTAAATCAGATGACCCAGAAGGAGAGTGGTGGGAAATGAGGCAGAGAAGCAGTGGCCAGATCACAGAAGGTCTTGGAGGCCATGAGGAAGACGTCGGATTTTACTGAGATGGGAAGCCACAGGAAGTATTTTAAGCAGACATATAAAATGACTGGACTTTCAGTTTAAAAAACATTTTTCTGCACTGGAAATTTTACTATTGGTGGGCAAGGGCGGAATCAGGGAAACCAATTTTTAGGAGGCTACTTAATAATCCAGGAGAGAGATGATCGTGCATAGACTAGAGTGGTTTCTGAATATGCACTGAAGGTTGAAGGTTGAAGGTAGAGCTGGCAGTACTTGCTGATGGATTGGATGAGAGAGGGGCAGGAATCGAGGAATACTCCAAAAAGTTTAGACTGAGCAACTGGAAGAATGGAGTTGTAGCATATTAAAATGGAGAAGACTGGAGAAGCATGTGGGAGGGGTGGGAATCAGGAATTGGGGTGTAAGTTTATTAAACTTCAAATGGAGATGTTGAGTAGGCAGTTGGAAACACAAGCCTGAATGGGAGTCGGATGTGGCTCAACTGGTTGGGCGTCCGTCTCCCATATGGAGGGACCCGGGTTCGATCCCTGGGACCTCCCGGTAAAAAAAAAAAAAAAAAAAAAAAAAACTGAAGTTTGTGGGAGAGGATGGGGTTGGAGATATGTAGGTTTTGTTGGTGGGAGGTCAGCATATATAGGCATCCCTTGTTTTATTGTATTAGACTTCACAGATATTGCACTGTTGACAAATTGAAGGTTTGTGGCAACCCTGTGTCGAACAAGTCTATCAGCACCATTTTTCCAGCAGCTTGTGCTCACCTCATGTCTCTGTCACATTTTAATTGTTATGTACATATTTTTAAAAGATTTATTTCTCCCCTCCCCTCGTTGTCTGTGCTTGCTTTCTGTTCTCTGCATCTGTCATGTGCTCTCTGTGTCTGCTCATCTTATTTTTAGGAGGCACTGGGAACTGAACTTGGGACCTCCCGTGTGGTAGGCAGGCACCCAGCTGCTTGAACCACATCCACTTTCCTGCACATTTTTAATACATTATGCTGTTGCACACTTTAAAACTACAGTATAGTGTAAACATAATTTTTAAATACACTGGAAAACCAAAACAATTGTAAAACTTGTTTTATTGCAGTGGTCTGGAACTGAACCCGCAATGTCTTTCCAAGACATGCCTGTAAATGGTACTCAAAGTCATGGGGACTCCATGAGATTATTAAGGGTGTGAATGTATGGGAGAGAGATGGGTGTCACTTTGCCTCTCTCATCACTCCAGGCCCTCCCTTGGTGACTGTGAGTCTGTCATGCAGAGGTCCAAAGGAACAGCCTCTGGGAGAAGAGCCCGGCTCTGAGAGAGGGTGCCACGCCTCAGAGGCTCAGGCCATCTTGCTCTCTCCCCTTCCTGCAGTCTTCCTGGATGCAGTAGAGATGGGCAGATCAACAGCAGATCAATCTGGGCCAGCAGAGCGAGGCAGGCAGGGCAGGAATGGATGGGGATGACTATTAGGCTCCTTCATTTCCCCCCAAGAATAGAGGCAGCAGGCAATTCAACAGGCCCAGGGAAGGCTGTTCTCTGGAGGTAGGGGCAGGTCAGGAGCCTCAAGAACCCTCACCTGTTCCTCTCCCCACTTCCTAGGCTCTCTGGGGCCCCACCCCTGCCCACCCCACCACCCCAAGTGACCATCTCCCCTCTTCCTTCCCTTCTCCCTGCTCCACTCCTTCCCCTTCCCTGTTCACTACCTCAACAGTATCCCCTCCTGGGTCTCTCCCCTCTCCTCTGCTTCCACCTAGCCTGTTGTTTGCCACCACTTCTCAGGCACCAGATTTCCAAGGATTGGCTCCACAACCCTGCAGACCCACTTCAATGGCTTGTCACCCCGGGCCCAGCTGCCGGGTCAAGGAAAGTGGAAAGACCACCAGGCAAATGAGCCAGGCTTGGAGCTGCAGCTGAACCCCTCAGTCAGCGGTAGCTCCAGAACTGGTGGGGGTCTCTCTTGCTAAGAGTTTTGTGGGGGGGAGGGAGAGGGGCTGTCTTTCTCTGGTTCCTTTAGTCCTGTTCCTTCTTTACACATCCGGCTTCTGCTTGCGACTCTTAACAATAGTAATGCTAGTAATGACTGTAGCCAGTGCTAGCTAATAAGACCGCTCTACCAACACTTTTGGACATTATCTCAATTAATCCTTATAATCCAGGAGATAGGTATTATTATACCCATTTTACAGATAAGAAAACAAACTCAGAGAAGAGGTCCTATGGCTGCTGGGGGTCAAGTCACAACCCGGCCGCCCCTTCCCACCCAGGTCCCTCTAACTCTTGCTGCTGTTAGATGCCCTTGGGGATCCAAGGTCTGCTTGCGTCCTGGCACTTGCCTCTCTCTGGGTTCAGTTTGCGCGTAGGTCTAACCCGGGTCTAACCCGACCTGTCCGCTTCAACTGCCAGCCGCGTGCTTGTAAGCCCCAATGCAACCACCCCGCGCGCAACGGCGGTGCAGCCAGGACCCCCACGCCACCCCACCCCCGGGGACGCAAAGGAAGGCGCGGGAGACCGCGGTGGACGAATCCTTTATTGCGGGGCGGCGGGAGGAGCGCCTAGCTCAGGGTCCCCCAGTCCTCCGGCTCCAGCCTCGCCGTCGGGGCTCTCGGCGGTCTCGTCCGCGAACACCGCGCGGCGCATGGCGGCGACGAAGCTGCAACCGCTGGGGTCGGAGAGGCGCAGCCGCGCCAGGGGCAGAAAGCGCTCGGTGCTGAAGTAGCGCAGGGCAGGCCGTGGGGCGCGCAGCGCGGTGAGGAAGACCTGCGTGGCGGGAGGACATGCGCTGGCCCGGGCGGGCGGGAGTCTGGCGGCCCGCCCCGCTCCCGGAGCCCCGCCCGGCGCCCACCTCCGCCACCTCCTCCGGGTCCTGCGCGGCCTCGCGGAAGACCAGTTCACAGTGGCGCTGGTAGCGGGAGAAGAGGTCGCGGGTCTCGGAGTCCGCGCCGTCTAGTGCGCCGCCCGGGCCGCCCTCCAGCTTGTCCTGGAAGGCGGTGCGCACCGGGCCGCACTCGATGAGGCTCACGCTGCGGGCCGGAGAGCGGGGGTGTGGGCGGGGCACGCGACCGAGCGAGGTCCCGAGTCCCGAGCAGCCCCGCGGGGCCGCGAGGGAGGACTGGGAGAGTCTGCGCGCGGGCGGCGGGCCGCTTGGCACGACCCGAGCCCTTGAAGAGCCCGGAAACCGTGTCCGCACCCTTCGGAGCTGTGGGACACTCTGGCATCAGAACGCGAACCTGGCGGCGCCACTCTTACAGCTATGTGGGCCTGGGCCGGTCACCTAACCTGACAGGGCCTGAGCTTCGCAGTGACCCTCCCCACCCCTCACCAGCGGGCTCGCGCGGGCTGTGAGACCATGCCCGTCAAGTGCCCAGCACCGTGCCTGGCACGCACCAAACGGGAGGTGGGCCAGGAAGGGGCTGGGGAGAACACCCGAGGGCGGCTCCAACGACCCCGGGTGCTGGGGTTCCCCAGGTCGGGTTGGGGGGCCACTCACTGGACCCCGAAGGGCGGCAGCAGAACAGCCAGACTCTCGCATAAACCTTCGAGCGCGAACTTGCTGGCGCAGTAAACAGCGTTGAAGGGCAGCCCTGGGAGGGGAGAGGACATTGAGGAGGAGCGTGGCGGCAGCTATTGACCCGCTCCCAGGCGCCGGCCAGCGGCAGCCCCACGCGCCTCCCTAGACGTCCCCCGCAGCCGGCGGAGCCCACCGCGGGTCCTCGCGCCCCGCCCTCAGGCACGCCAAGACGCCGCCCCCGGCCACTCACCCATCAAGCCACCCATGCTTCCCGTCACCAGCACGCGCCCCGAGCGCCGCCGCTTCATGTCGGGCAGGAAGGCCTGCAGCGTCCGCACAGTCCCGGCTACGTTCACATCCAGCACCGAGCCCACGGCGCCCGCCACGTGCGCCTCCAGCGGCCCGAGCAGGCCGCGGCCCGCGTTACACACTGCGGGGAGAGAGGCCCGCCCGCGCCCGCCTCACACACCGCCCGCGCCTGGGCGCCTGTCCCCTCGGGGCCCCTGGGCCCCGGGACACCCTGGTTTGGACACAGGGCAGGGGAGACTGCGACATGTGGGGCTGGGAGGCTCACCGAGCACGTCCACGCGGCCCTCGGTCACGCTTGCCCGGGCGGCGGCCACAGAATCAGAGTCCCTCACGTCCAGCTGCAACGTCGCCAGGGAGCCGGGAGGACAGCCCCGGGCCCGGGCCGCCTCCCACAGCGGGCCTTGCGCTCTCAGGTCCTTCAGCGTGGCGTACACTGGAGGTGCGGGGAGAGGTCGAGCAGCTCCCCTCCCCGCTCACCCCTACCAAGGCTGCTCCCAGGAGGGGCTGCGCCCTTCTCTTCCTCTGACTCTCACCTACCTTTGAAGCTCCGCGATGGGTCGGACGCCAGACGCAGGGCCAGGTGCAGGCCGATGCCCGAGGAGCAGCCGGTGACGAGCACCACGGTGCGGTCCATGGCAGCGGCGTGCGGGGCCGCGCGCGGAGTGCGGGTCCCGCGTGCTGGAGCTGAGCATCACCTGCCTCGCCCCGCCCCCCGCCTGCCGGGGACCCGCCCCTTGTTGTGTCTGCCGCGCAATCTCAAGGCTGAGCCCGCCGGCGGGGCCCTGGCCTGCTCTCCCCACCCTCTTCTGGGTCAAGGTGGAGATGAGGCGACCGCTTGGAAAGCCACCGGCCTTGGTTGCTGGTCAGGAGGAGGAGGGAGGGGCATTAGCTTTGCAAGCAGGAGGCGTGGGCTCCCACCTGGGCACGGAGGGGCGGCAGCCTGCCACATCGCATTGCAGTTGTCCCACAGGGACAACTGTAGTTTCCAAAGTTTGTCACGGAGGATGTGAAAGTAAATGCTTTAGGAGGGAACTCTTAGCCCAAAGGTCAGGGGAGGGGCAAGGGGGCCGGGAGAGGCCCCACACCAGGCCCCTGCTGTCACCCTGAGGCCTCCCAGGTAATGTCATTCTGACAGACAGGCCCGGGCTGATTCATCAGTTTATTGATGTGATAGAAACAGTTCTTTGATCCCAAAGTCTAGGTGGTGGTGGAGGGCAACTCCTCCCTCCAAATTCCCCCAAGCCCGATCCCACCAGCAGGCCTCAGCTTCCTTCGCCCACCCCTGGGGACCTTCTGTGATGCTTGTTCAGCTCCAGGTCCCAGGAGCCTGCCCTGGCCTGGAATCTTGGCAGAACCCACCCAGTGGTGGGTGGTCTTTCACAAGGTGCCAGCCACCCACCGGGGGTAATATTTGAGAAAGAGCTGTTTGGCCAGGTCCACGGTGTCGCCTTGCGGCTGGCTGGGATATCTCTGCGAGCTGAGGACGAAAGCCTGCTCCAGCTGGAAGACGCTCTGGTCGAACTTGTGCTGCTGGAAGGGGGTGCCCTGGACCAGGCTCTCAATCAATGCCTCCAGGAAGAGCTGCCAGCGGGGAGTGTAATAGTCAGACACCAGGCCTGCCAGCTGCTTGTTGGCATAGTCTAGGATGTTGCCCATTGGTCCCCAAAGGGTTAGCTGGTAGCGGCTGTTCTGCTCATAGAAATGGGCCTCGGCCTCGCTAACCGCTGCCATCCTGGCCTGCTCCAGCCAGCTGCCCAGTAGGAAGTGGCTGTCACTGGCCAGTACCTCATCCAGGGCGGGCAGGAGCTCGTAGACTAGGATGCCTCCAGCCCTCAGCAGGGCCACCAGGTCCTTGTTCAGGTACGCAGTCTTCACCTCCCTGTAGTACAAGCTGACCAGCTCCTGGATTGCCTGGCGGGTGATGTCCAGCAGGTCGTAACGGAAAGCCGGGCTGGTGGCCAGGGAGGGAGCGGCTTTCAGCAGCAGCTGCCAGGCCTCAAACACATCGGATCGGTTGTACCAGACGGTGGTGTCCATCTGCAGGGAGGGCCGCTTGACCAGTGGGCTGCGGTTGTGCCCACTGCAGGCCTCGCCAGAGCAGTTGTAGACACTCCTGAGCAGCAGCCTCCATGCTGCCTCTGCATCCTCATGGGGGGCCCCGTACCGCCGGCCAGCAAAGCCCGTCACCCAGGCCCCTAAATCTGGCACTGGCTCCTTGCGCCAACCCAGCTCAGCCATGAGGGCATAGACCACTTCGTTCTGGCCGATGCCCTCAGGGGCCATGCCTGTGCCTACCAAGGTGGAGTTGGGGAAGAGGCGGGCGGCTGCAGGGCCTTGGTTCACGGCCTCCAGGCTCCCGAACAGGCCATGGTTGCCCCCGAAGTTATGCAGCATGCACCAGAGGAAGGGCTGGCCCTGGAAGGAGGCCGTGCGGGTGTACACGGGCTGGGTCTCAGCAAACAGGTCCAGGACCAGCAGGCGGCCACGGGGCACGGCCCCCAGCACGGCCCCCACCTGGGCAGGCCTCCAGAACTGGGGTTGGTGCTGGAAGAGCCAACCTTGGAGCAGCCACACGGCATCAGGGTCCACTGTGGTGGGGGGGCAGAGAAGAGGGGTGAGGAGAGGAGAGGGGGAGTCAGGGGAATGTTCTTCCCACTGTACAGATGAGGAAGCAGAGATCTGAGGCTGCTAAAGGGCTCTTCCTACCACAGGACACTTCCCCTGTCTTGACCCCTCCCACCAGTGGGACATTCTCTCACACAAATCTTTTCCAACCCTGTCCCCACAGCTGGAAGCTCCAGGAGAGTGCCTTAGAATTACCAGTGGTCCTGTTAACCACCCATTCCCGGGCCCCAGCCCTAGGCGTTGTGGTTCAGAAGGTCTGGGCTGGGACCGAGAAACCGCATGTCCCGCAGGCTCCCGGGTGATGCTGGCACTGCATGTCCGGGTCTCCCTCAGCTTCAGTCAGCCCTGCTCAAGGACGCCTGAGCCAACCCAGTCCCTGCCAGGCTGACACAGGGGCCTCCCACCGAGCCATTCCTGACCTAGTCATCGCCCCCCTCCCCATAAGTGGCAGGAAGCAGCGCCGGGTTCCCATTTGTGCGGCAGAAGAACACGGCTGGCTTTGGGCACATCCCCTGGTCGCTAACTCAGCAGCGAGGGGGAGACCACACCCAGTCTTTGCAATAGCAGCACTTAAGGGGCCTCCGCTGTGGGCCAGGCAGCCCTCTCCCTGCGAGGCAGCCGCTGTGCACATGAGAACGGGCAGCGTCTGGCTCCAGAGCTCACACTCCCAGCCATCATGTGATGAAACGAGAGGAGGGGAGGGGACAAGGGCTTTGTGCACTGTAAAGTACTGTGTCACAGGGAGCTGCTTGTCTTCCGGGTGCCTCCTCCCACCCCCGCTGACCTCTTCCACCCCTCCTTCCCCGAGTGTCCCCAACTTCCCTGGGCACCGTACCTGCAATCATGGCCTCATAGACGGCGGCAGTGGCAGCAGCAAGGTAGGAGGGGTCCGAGGAAGGGGGCTGCATCTCGTTGAAAGTGTCGGCCCCGTAAATGTGGTCCGTGCCAAACTCTTTGGTCAGCTCCCGCAGGAAGAGGCTCCCAATGATGGGGAACATAGGGTCCCCCGGAGCCAAGAGAAAGGAGCAGGAATAGGAGCAGTTGAAGTGTCCCCAGCTGCCCAGCTGGGTGACACTGACCTGAGGAAAGACCCTGGTGGGGGGTGACAGCCCAGATGTTTGCTTGTTCCAGCTCATGCTGTGTCCTGTGTCCCTCCCTGCTGTCCACCTGGTGAGTTGCGCCTATCCTGGAAAGCTTTCACTATCTCTCCCTGCCCACCCCCCCACCCCCCACTGGCCTAAACAAACAGCTGTCACTTTTCCAGACCTGCCTGGACACGGCGGCCTCTGCTCTGAGCGTTTTCTGACCATCTTCCCCAGTCAGAAGTGACCTTGCCAGGAGAAGCCCAAGGTGGGCCCGCGTCTGTTCCACCTTCTCACTACATAGTAACCCTCTGCCAGGGGGCCTCCTATCAGGAGCAGGGACTCGGTGCACTTTTGTTGCTACCTGCCCAGGGCCCAGCCCAGAGGTGGGTCTTGCCCCAGACAGCTCGACAAATGTCCACCGAATGAATGAATGAACGAGGCTCCTGCAGCCCAGCGGGGGAGCAAAGGAGCAGCCAGTGAGGCAGCAGCCAGTGCTGAACGATGTGACGAGTGGTGGTGCCAGGTTCTCATGGGTACAAAGGGCATGGTGACCAAGGTCGGGGGCTCTGGGAAGGCTTCCTGAAGGAGGAAGGTCTCAGTTGGACTTTGAAGAATTTTCCCAGGCAGACAAGAGTGAGTGGCACAGAGGGGAGGAGGGAAAGAGGAGAGCAGTGAACCCCGCTACTGCTAATAGGAGCTGCCGTTTGCCAACACTGTGTCAGGCTGGATATATACAGATATACGCAATTACAAACCCTTACGGCAAAGTAGGTAAGGGTAAGCACCCCCATTTTACAAATGAGGAAGCGAAGGCACAGAACAGTCATGTAATATGTCCAAGGTCACACAGCTAGTCAGTGGCAGAGCCAGGAATGAAACCCAGACCTAATTCCAGAGCTTAAGTTTTCTCTTAATCATGTCTCACAGGAGAAAAAAGAAACAACTTCCCTCTCTGAAGTGGGTGGGTGGTGAGGGGGCACCTTACCTGGCGATAGCCTTGGGCACATGCCCCGCAAATGCAGGCAACACCGGGATCATGCCAAAGGAGCGCATCCGGTCCAGGATCCGATGCTGGGAATAGGAGAAGATGATGACACCGCCACTGCTGCCCCCACGACCCCCAGGGTGGGAGGCCCCTGCCTCACCGAGGGCACACAGAGCACCCATGGCCTAGTTATGAGCCCTGAGGCTGGCCAGATACCACCATTCCTGGGCCAAGGGCTGTCCCCACATCTCTTCTGCCCCTTCCCTTCCCCATGGTCTTACTTGCAGGTAAAGCTGCTTGAGGTGCCAGGAGTGGGGCAGGGGGCCACCCCAGCTGTGCAGGTTGCCCATGCGCCCCCAGGCCAGGAAGGCAGGACCAGTGAAGTACTCATCAATCTCTGCCTGAGTCAGGCCCAAGGCCAGGTACACCTGAGGAGGGGGTGACACCCACACATAAATACAGTCATTGCCACTCGTTCATTCATTCAGCATTCATTCATGTCTTCTCTGTGCTGGATACTAGGGCTCTAAAGACAAAATATGAGCCCTGCCTGCAAGGAGCCCACTGTCCAGGAGAGATAAACAGACCTGTGACCAGGTTAAGTTCACTGATGTGTCACCTCTAGCAAGCAAGGTGAGGTGGTGGAGCACAAAGCTGGGGACAGGGTGTCAGGGGCCTCCTGGAGCAAGGTTGGCCTGATGGGTGGGAAAGGTCAGCCCAAGCCCAGGGACTGCAGGGTCCAGGTGCTAGTGGCTGCCGGGGGGGCCCTAGGCAAAGCCTGGGGGCAGAGGGGGACCCCTGGGGGTGTGAACAGTGGGAGGTCAGGGCCAGATTTGCACTTATGAAGCAACACTAGAGGAAGTTGGGGAGCCAGGAGCCCAGTTCTGAGGCTATTGTGGGGATCCAAAGAGAGGGAGGGTGAGAGCCTGAACAGAGGTGGTGAGTAAGGATAGAGAAGATGGAGCAGACCTAGAGCAGCTAGAGACCTATGGGATCAGGTGAGGTGGGGAGTGAGGGAGATGAGGAGAAGCTGTTTGCATTCGGGTGCTGGGGCCTAGCGCTCGGTAAGTGCTCCACACAAGCTTGTCTGAGGCAGGGAAGCCTCCGTTTCCAGAGGGCTGGAGCCATCAGGTGCTCCCAATCCCCCTCTGGTGCCCTTATTCTCTGTTTGCCAGGCACGGCGCTGACGCTGTGGGGGAGGGGACACCTGGGGTAGCCCCTGCAGCTCGCCAGCTGCAGGCCAGTGCCCGGGCAGGAGAGGGTGGAGGGGCCCGGTGGGCACGCACCCGCTGCCAGATGGCCTCCTGGCCGCTCCAGGCCAGCGCCAGGTTGATGCCGTTCAGCGCCATCCAGTCGATCTCCTGCTCCCAGCGGGCCCAGTCCCACCACGCAAAGGAGTAGCTTTGCGTGCAGACGTTCTGGTAATAGCGGTACCTGCGGGCGGGGGCGGGAGCCGGGCTGAGTCCTTGGGGCGGAGGGGATGCCCCGCCCCCACCGCAGGGTCCAAGGGCCCTGGAAACAGCGCCCCCCGCCCACGATCCCGCTGAGAAGGGAAGGGTCCCAAACTGGCCCTGTACTGCTTAATCCCACCGCATTTCCGAGGTGGCCGCCCACCTGCCCCCAGCCCGCCTCCAGGGGCCCTGTGAGAGGTCAACGCTTGCGGAGCCGGAGCCGGAGCCTTAGATGGCAAAGACGGCCCCTGTCCTGGAAGAGGGCGCCCTCCTCCCAGTCGCCGGGGCACCTCCACACGGGGCGGCACGTGCTGGAACAAGCGGCGAGGAAGGCCGTACGATTCACCCTCCGGGCCCCCGATTCTGCCCCATCCTGGGGTAACGCCTCACGACCCACACTGCCCGGTGGAGACCGCTGTGGCATTGCCCGGGCGCTGTCAGCCGAGGCTCGGGGGCTACGTGGCTCGCTCAAGGGCACGGCTCCTGGGAGGCACGGCTGGGGGCTGAGGCCAGCGCTGCCCCACGGGAAGCCGGCGCTGCTTTCTCCGTCGCCCGGGGCCCGGGGCCACCAGCC